>OZ010578.1:86614134-86854134 GCA_963932145.1 Acanthosepion lycidas
GAGAGAAATGTGCTATAGCTGTTTAAATTTCTTTTATTTTCATTTCCCAAGTACTTTCAATCTTTTTCCAAGATCATCTTCATGGTTGCAAGTGGTACAAAACTATATGTTGTTCATTAGTACAAGTATTTATACAAAGCTGTGCATTGTTATCCATTAGCATAATTTTTTCATTCTGCTTTTAAAGGCAAAACAGTTGACAATTTGCTGAGCATTCATTAGAACGTGAAAAATTATCCATTATGGAATTTTTTTTTCTGTGTTATAATGTCATGGTCATGCATGCATTAAAGCATGGAAAAACTGTTCCTTTACAGGCATTTCAGGACATTACTGCAGTATTCATAGTTGATTCTGTTCAGTGTCGGTTTTAATTTTTTAATATAAATTGCTTCTAGGATCTGTAGTTTGAATTTATTGTTTTTTTGGTGTATGATAGTTCTGTTGTCAATTAGTAATTTTTTATATGTTGAATGTAGATGTCTTGCAATAGATGAATGGTCAGACATCTGTAGTGTAAGCCTTTGTGTTAGTGTAACCAACATATATATATATATATATATAGTCAGTAATGGATAACAAAGCACAGCTTTGTATAAATATTTATTATGCTTAATTATATATAAGTGCTATAGTTATGTGCTTTGTGAGTTTAACTCAGATCTTTGGCTTACTAAAGCATTCTTATCAAAAAACCTGATAATTTCCAATTTCTCATGTAAACACAGAAAACAGGGTTTCAGATAAGGATCTACATGTCCTTGTCATTTTTAAAATTTTCCATTTCACCTAAGAAGTTTTATTGTCATCTTTCAAACTCAAAAAATATTTAGAAAGTGATGTATTATTTCTATAAGTATTATTAGTAAAGAACAATACATATTGATATCACCTAGTCTTGAAAAAATTCTTAGTACTACCAATAGAGAACTTTCCAACCATCAGATTCTCTATTGTAGAGATAGGCCAAAGATAGACAAGAGATTTTGTTAAATTACCACTCCACCTTATTTTTTCTTAGGAATCTCTTCTTGATCTGTAAGGAGAGTGTCCAGTATTCACTGCCATATAAAAGGACTGGCAGTTCAATACTCTTTTCTTTGTTTGTAATGAAATTTTTCTTGTTCTTAATACTTTGGTTAGCTTTTGGAAAGCATAATCCCAATACACCTTCAGATTTCAGTGTCATACCTTTCATCCTCTGTTAAAACATTTTTATTTTTAAATCCAAGTTTTTGATTATGAGCTATGATGAGTCATTAATATTCAAAATTTTGTATGGACAATTCAACCCCTTTGTGTTGTTGTTGGATTGGAATGATTTATTTATATTTATCTACAAATTATTCAGACTAGTGCCTTTGTTTTTATAAACTGATTTACTTGGACTAGTGTCCTCATGAAGGCAATAAAGCTGCTCAGACACAAGTGGTTACCGAGAGTAAAAGAAACTGAGAAAATGTTGAGGAGAGAAGAGACATTAAAAGATCAGGATTCAAGGAGACAGAAGTTGTCTTTAAATCCTTGAAGTGTGTAGTTGACAGGAAAGCAAGAAGCTAGAAGAGAATAGCTATAATCTCCAAATATTCAAATGCAATGTCAATCAACATCTCCAGATACCTTGATCTAATTCCCCATCCTTCTCTTCATCCTTTCCTCTATTACACCTCTTTACTCTTGCTCCCACTCTGCTTGGGGTGAAATACTTAAAAAAAAAAAATTCAATACTTGGACGAACGGTAAACTTATAAGTATGTAAGATAGATTCAGATGAGAAAAATTGCGTAACATGACACAGTGGACCAACTTTCCTGGCAGCAGACCATCCAGTTGATTCAATATAATCATTCCACTTTATGTCAGTAGAAAAGGTTAAACTGAAGAGGCACAATGAATTATTCTGCTGGAGGTTAGCATCCATCATGTTGATAAAAGAAAAAAAAAAGGGTTCTGCCAGATGCTTAAAAGAGATCAGTTTTGTTTTGGAGGTGTTGAAATTAACAAGTCATTTCTTGCATATTTGTAACCATTTTTGTGTTTGTCATCACTTTTTGAAGACTTAGTTTGTTTTTCGTTTATCATCCTATAAATTATAAACTTAACAGATGTAGGAATCAGAAGAAGAAATTGAATTTTTCTGAAGAGAATTGGGAAGAAAGAAGTTTTTTTTTCTTTTTTTATCTGTCATTTTGTCAGTTTTACCTGATTATCATTTAGCCAATTCAATTTCTTTTTTTTTAATTTTAGGTGTGCAAGTAGGCATGCTAGATTTCAACTTATGGCCATGGTTTGAACGTTTAGAAGCCTTTGAAACCCTCGGTGAATGCCTAAAGGGCTTTATCAGTAATTTACCAACAAAATTATCTTTATGGAAAAACAGAATGTTTCAGGAACCAGCCGTCCAAGCTACAATGTTCAATTTACAACAACATGTTAAATTCCTCAAGAGTCTTCTCACAGAGAATGAAATTTTGATATAAACAATTTGGATTAAATTCAAAGTCAACCTCTTCCTGTGATGCAGTTCAGGTCAAATATTTGCATTTGATTTTCTTTAAATTCTCATTCAATAAATTTAATTTATTATAATAAATAAATAATAATAAATTATTATTTATTATATTATAAATGAAATAAATTATATTATAAGTTTTAATATTTTATATTATGAATTATTATGATAATTAATTTTTATTATTTATAAAATAATTTATTTTTTTTATTTACATTATTTACACTCAGACTATTGTGCTCATTGTTTTTGTTGTTATCTCAATGTTTTGACCATTGTGCCCACTGGCATTTAAAAGGGGCTTGTTGATCCAGGTAACCTTCAGGGAATTTCTATTTGAAATTCCCTGAAAATTACCCGTGGGAGAATAGAACTTCTTTTTGAAAGCATAGGCTTTTTAAAGGTGCCCATAAGTTACTATGTCTCTTCTCTACAGCCAACCACCTGTATTTTGGCCTAAAATTATGACAACAGCATCTGTACTGACCCCTGCACCATAGAACTGTTTGCTGTTCATGTTTTTATTCTTTTAATATGCCTTATCAAACCAGCAACTGCAATGAAACCACAGTTTTTTTTCAGTTACCATAGAACTAAACCTTAAAGCACATTTGAGATATTCACTTAAAAAATGATGTATTTGTAACAATGAAAATAATAAATTTTAATTTATTGTAAACAATTTTGTGGTTATAATTTCTTGAAAGTCATTTTTTTGTTATAAACTTTGTCTTTCCTTGATAGTTTGTGTTGGATGTAAATATTTTTTTTATAGACATTGAAGACTCATACAAGTCTTTTGTGGGGCTGGGATCAGCCTTGGTCTTGTCTTTGAGCAAGACAGAAAATAATGCCAATGTGTCTTGTCACTGGAGATTCCAGATCTGGAACAGCCCCTACCCAATGCATTAACAGGAAAGGTTGTGGGTTACACTGACATCCTTGTGATACAGATTGTGAAGATAAGGCAATTTTTGCCTTTACCATTATTTGGATGGGTTATACCCGCACATGAAATTTGACTCCATTTCACATTTGTTCACATAGATAAGGTAACAGATATTATTTTCAGTCATTATTACTGCTTTTCTCAATAAGACCCAATTTGATTTATTTCTGGAAAAGTTCCCCATGAAAAAGAGTATTGTGCAGATTTGAAGAATTTTATTATAAAATACAAAATTTCCAATTTTGTGATCACAGTTTAAAAAAAATATAGTTTTAAAAGGAATTTTATTTGATGTTTTCTTTATAATATTAGTTTACAAACATAAAGAACAAGGCTGTCAGCTTAGGTTACTTTTGAAAGAGTCATACTTCCAAATTTTTTCACTTTCAGAACCAGACATTTTTGTCAAGTCTAAAAATTGATTAGTTTGTGGTGCCTAGTGGAGGCTTGCCACAAGCAAAATTTAGAAATAAAAAATAAATTTCAACTAGCAATTTAGAATTAAACAAAACACTTTTTCATCAACCACAAAATTGTCTTGATGAACCTAAGACAATAGAGACAACAAAAGAATTTTCTGTTGAATTATTAATGACTGTCAGTCTGCCAAGAGTTATCTGCTCTAGGTTTTGGTTATCTCCTCTTCTCTCTTTTTACACAGTTCCTAATGTAAATAAAGCGTTCACCTTGTGTGTGTTAAGTAAAACATGTCTATGTGTTTTTTTTTTATTAAATTTGTCTTCCAGTCTGAAGTATCAAGTCTAATCAAAACAAGGTATGTTTCGATTTGATTGATTCTTGATTTTATAATTTTCTTTTTCATTTTTTTCAGTAGCTGAATAATCAAATGTTCTGTACATTACATAAGATTCTACACTTAAACACATTCCAGTCACAAAACATTCTTTCAAAACTAATCATCTTAAGTTACTCACAAGACAAAACAACTTACATTACAAATGAGACATTTTTCAAATTAGCATTCATTCAAAGAATTCTTAACTTTTTCTTCTATAACACATGCACTAAAAAAGGAACTTTTTTGTAAGAACTCTCAGATCCGCTTATTTTCCTCTACAAACATTTTACAAACTTCCAACACTTCAAAGCAATTTTCCACATCCTGTAAAATTAATATGAGAATTTTTTTTTGCAACACCCTGACACGTATTGAAATCCTCACAGTATTTAGTATTGTTGAAGTTATCATTAACATCTTTTGTTGAGATTTACAAACTCTATGTTTTGTTTAATTTCACAAATCAATCAATGAAATTTGAATAAACTGATTTGTTTGGAAACACTACTTTTCCGTTTAATAATTTCTTTAATTTAATTTTATAGGACTTCATGATAAACAATATTTTTTATGAAAATTTATTTTTTCCTTTTTAATAGCTAAGAATAAATTCTTAGGTTTTCTTACTCTTGAGCATGCAACATATAACTTAGGTACCTCCACGAAAATGTAAACAAACAGAGATAGCATGATGAAAAAGACGCCGAACTTGACAAAAACAAGTTTTTATCATCTAATGTTCATATTATTAAAGAGGAAAGATCAAAGTATTTTGGGGGTATTTTTTTACATTTTTTAATCATTCCTAGCACGTCCAAAATTTTCGTTAAAAATCTTGTTTTTTTTTGTCAAAAAAAAAAGACAGATAATCAATCATTTTCAATCATTTGATAAAAAAGATTAAAATCTGACTTTGATATCAATTATCATTTTTTCAAAACTGATTTTAATAAAATCAGAAATTATAATGTTTATTTAAAATATTTTGAACCAAGCTTAACTTAGCTTCTGCGCCAAAAAAATGTAATTTCAAAATAAAACAATGCAGGTCATAACCTTTTGCGTCGCTTGACAGGTAACGAAAGGCAGATTCATGATGTTTAGATAACTTACGGGAGGATAATTCTTTCTACGGATGGACGGAAGTGAAATTATTTAGATTTAAGCGAACAAATTATTTACCTCGTTACTTTTAAGGAAAACTTTCAGCACTCTAATTTTTTTTTTTTTTTTTTTGTACTTAGCTTTCATCTTTACGTTTACGATGCTTTATGGAAAATATAAAGAAATTAAAAAATAAGACTGTTAAGAAGAGTGAGATTAAATTTCATAAGAAAAAGGTATCTAATTTATAGGTACCTTTCTTATGAAATTTTATCAGAAGTGTACATAAAATACTATAATTTTATGTACATTTATTACATTTTACTGTGTTATTTGTATTTCCATTCATTTTATTATTAATTTTGATATTTCATTTATGGAAAAATGTCATAACTGAGATTAATATAAAAATAAGATCATATAAATTAAAGTTTAGCAGTAGTTAAATTTCATAAGATGATACTGATACTTATAGGTACCCTTCTCAGTTGAAATTGAAAAATCAAATTAACTTCTCCATACGTGTTTCACAAAAGTAAAGGCCTTAACAGCGGAGAACAATGCTGAACTCAAATAATGCAACTAAATTGTATTCTGGTTGGTCTTCCATACTTTATAATTACTGCCCAATTATAAGCACAAAAATTACATTTTTTAATTACCATGGCTCTTCTGATTGGTCCAAACGATACAATTTTCAAAGCGCTAGACAATGACGATCTCATCTGGACACTTTGAAAGGTTGATGTTGCTTTTAACTAATGTTATAATATTTTTAAAAACTTAATGTAAAAATCTATTATAATTAAAGAAACAACAAATAATTGTATTAAAAATACAATTTTCATTGAAAAAATTTTTTGCTTTCAGAAAATATTGTCCATATTCATAAAAACAACTAAAAACAAATAAAAGCATTTGAAATTAAATAATATATTTGTTTTATTGAGTTTTGTATGTTACAATTCAGAGCTGATTTTCAGGTACATTGGCTTCAATAAAAAAAAACAAAAAAAGCATGATTTGCATTCTTCAAAGCCTTGTGCTTTTAACTATTGTAATCACTAAGGTCTGCGCGCTCGAATTTCTAGAGTTTTTCATAAAATTAATTATGGGGGTGTTAATAAATATATAAAAAAATATTTCTGCCATGACTTTAATAAAAAAAAACATATTTATAATAATTTCGATCATCTGTGAATAGTTTGTGAAAGTTTCATTAACATCTGACAATTATTTTTATTTTTGCAAGATTTTCCAAATTAATGTGTATAATACCAAAAAAACGTGCTAAAAATTATCTATGTTATTTACTAGCCCATGTTGGTACAAAGAGAAACAAGGTTTTTTTAATCAAAATTTAGAATGTTCTAAAAAGAAGCAAAAATTTAAAAAATAATTAAAAAAAACTTTGGTCTTTTCTCTTCATAAAAACATAAGCATTTAGATGATAAAATTTTGTTTTCATAAAGTTTGGCATCTTTTTCATCAGACTATGCTCTCTTTTTTAGCGATTTCGTGGAGGTACCTAATATAACTGACCATGCATAAATATTTCTTTCTGGATCCAACTTTTTGAAGCATTTGGCCTTATTATTAGGTTGGTGCAAAAATAATGACATAATAATGTCGTTTTTTGACGTAACGTCAAAAAACGACATTATTACGTCATTATTTTTGCACCAACCTAATAATTAGATTGCCAAAACTGCAACCAGTTAAGTAAAATAAAAGTGGCTTAGGAAATGCCTTATCAGTCTCTCTTTGTTGAAAGGTGTGTATAGGGGGTTGAGTGGACTGACGTTCTCAGCTGCAGTTAAGTCATTTGATGTTTGCTCCCAGTGTAGTATTAGAAGAAAGAGCAATGACAATGTGATGGACTTATTTTGTATGTTAAATAATAAAACTTCTAATTTTTCCAAAAAAATTAATAAAAATTTATTGTATTTAGCTATGCACCCTAGGAAAATCAACTGTACTTTATAACCAAAATTTGTTTTTTATCAGTTAATGTATGGCTATTTTAGAGGGTGTAATGGACAGACGGACTAACAGGAGTCACAGAATTTTATATGTAGATTTCTGTATAAATTTCTTGTTATTCATTACAAGAAAGTTTCATTTTGACACTTTCTCTTCTTTCTACACTTGTGATCTGGTTTATATAACTTTTCTTTCTTTTTTTAATCATTTTGCTCAAAGCAAGACAATAAAGATACAAAGGGTTACCTAGTGTGAAAGAATATGATTAAAAGAAAAAATTATGAAGTAAAGTGAACAATAAAAGAACAGGAATTAAGAAGACAGAAGATAATGATTGACATTGCATCTAAATTTTTGTTTCTCCTTTCTCCCTTGTCTGCAACAAGACCACCAGTATCTTTTACATACTACTACAAAAAAACCAGTGTCACTAAATTTTAAATTTTGTTACTTGTAATTTTGAGGGCTACTTTTGGAATTAACTATTAAGTTATCAGATAAATTCATTCATTTTTTTTTCCATGTATTTTATTCTTGTTATTCATCAACAATTTTAACAAAACTAGTCAATGATATTTATATTATTTGTATTATTGATAATACAGTGTAACCCGGATATAAGAGAGTTGTCGGGACCGGATAAGAAGTCTCTTATATCCGTGGGTTTCTCTTATATCCGGGTTTGGTCTATTATATATACATTAACACAGGCTCTGATTTGGGACCAGAGAAAATCTCTCTTATATCCGGGTTACACTGTATAATATTAGGTTGGCCAGAAAGTCTTGATTCACTTAAGAAGCAAAAAGAAAGCAACAAAATTTTATGGAGCAACACCAACATTTATTCTTCAAAACAAAATACATCATTCTAGACAATCTTCTGTCAGCGATCAGCCAGCATTTGAATCTCTCCCAGATACCAGTCCACTGACTTTGAATAAAAAAAACTGTAAACAAGCTTCCTTCACTTCATCAAAAGTGTTGAATCACTGGTGGAGGAGGAAGTGTGCCATTCAGTCACTCAGAACAGCATCGGTACTGAATGGTAGATGTGGAAGAATCTCAACACTATCCATCTATTTGAACTTTTCCTGAGTCAAGCTAGCAGTGTGTGGCTTTGCATTGTCTTGCTGAAACAAATCACCAACATCAATTGACCAAAACAAAATACTCCTTTAGTTTGTCATACATAGGGTCTAGCTGCTGGAAATACAGTTTATTTAGTTGATGCCATGACCATGAAATGCACAAAATGCAGTACTCCTTGGAAATTCCACCAGACAGAGATCAAGATTTGTTGTTTTCTTTCCGCTCTCTAAATGAGTTAGGACTTTCTGATTAATCTAGTAATTATAATATCAATAATATAATATTTATATTGTTGATTTTCAATCTTGATTAGGAATGACTACAAAACACTTGCCCCTCCCCTTTTATAGGCAAAAGCACCCAAATGCATACTGGGATTTTTTTTCTTAGCCAATAAAATAGGCTGGTTTGCAGTTTGACATGACTCAGTTCTGATATGCCTTGTTTAGAAGACAGAACACTACATTCACTTGTCCAAACTTGTTTTTGTGTGTCAACATCAATTCTTAGTTTGTGAACTTTTTGCCTTCTTACTGTTAATTGGTTTTGTATATATTGTTTGCTTGCTTGCTTGATATTATTTCATTTTTTCCCTGTTCCTTTTTATTGCAAACTTTGTTAATTCTGTTTGTTAGACAGTTCTCTTCTTTATTTTGCATTCGACCATCGCTACCCACTCTACATATATTATCAATAATATGGTATTAATAATATATTATTATAATATAATCAATAATATTTATATTATTGATACAATAGGCAAACGTAGAGGAAGAAAAGAATTCTAAAAAAAACTATGAAACACTGCAGTAATTATATTTTGTGTGTTAATTAAAAAAAACATTGGAAAAATAATTCAATTTATTTGACAACTCAATAGATTAATTTGGGCTGTTAATTACAAGAAAGTCAAATAACTTGTAGCACTGAGTTTTGAGGTGTAGCCTGATTCACTATTTTTAGTGTGGGGTTTGGCAACTGATTGGGAACAAACATTGTAATGAATCTGATGTGAAAAGACATTAGCATAAAGGAGCAATAAAAAATGAACAAACTTAACCACAGTGAAAGAAGATAAAACCTAAAAAGATGTCAAGCTGATATTTGATAAAATAAATTGATATTTCAGTGTCTGTCATGTATTTTGGAAAACTTTCATCAAGAAAGTATGGAGTGCCAACAGGTCTTGCTTGGTTACTGATATAAATTTTCAATTTATAAGTTCTAAATTTTCAATTACTAAGACTGTAGCTAAGTTGATTCACAGTATCAAGCTAGACAATGTTTCTCAACAGAATCTATCTTACATTTGTCCTGGCTTTGAAGACTACGATTTGTCCTGGCTTTAAATATTGCTGCCACATCTGGTCTGGTGCTCCTGATATATATTTAGAGATACTTGATATAATCCAAAGAATCTGCAATGTTATTTGCCCTGACTTGGCACTCTGGCTTCAGTCCCACTGTAATGTAGGTTCCCTGTTCCTTTTCTATAAATACTATTTACAATTGAAATGGTTAGATATAACCATAAGTTCTATGCTAACAGTTTCTTCTATCATACTTCTCACTTGTGGAACTCTCCTCCAGCTTCTTGCTTCCCAGTCAATATTGATCTTCAAAAATTTAAATGCAATGTCAATCATTATCTTCTGTCTTTGTAATTCTTGTTATTGTCTTCTCTCTTTAATAGTATATTTTTCTCATATTCTCTAACCCTCATTAACCCTTTGCATCTTAGTGGCTTTATTGTCTTACTTGGGTGAAATGAAAAATATGAGTTGAAAATATGGATTAATAAATCCAACAGAACGATTGAATAAAGAACTAGTAAGAAATCTTTATAAATTACAACATGTTTAGCTTTGTCAGAATTATTGGAGTGGAATGATTTGAAGTTATATTTCAGTTTTTAAATTCTCTGCTGTATTTGTTTTGATTGGTTTCATAGATGTCATGTATATTGTTGTAGATACTACTGGCTCGACCAAAAGCAGTGTCAACCAAAATTTCCACTTATAAATAATGGGGTGTCATCATTTATAGAGGTTAAAAAATAATCAAATAAATTTCAACATGGAGATATTCTCATGTATTTTTATATAACTAATAACTTTTTAACAAAAGAGTAAAAATATACAAGTGTGTACAGGCTGAAAAGGAAAGAAAAAATGGCAATCTTTAACCTTCGTGCCCACAACAGAACAGTGTGTCAAAAAGGAGCTTTTCCCTTGACACCACTATTATTATTTTAACTACGTTTGCTCCTCAGCAATGTTGTTTTAAAAAGTGATGATTAGAATTTTAATAAAATCTAAACATATGAAAGTAAATTTATACATTTTCTTTGTTCTTTGAGAATTTACAACAAAAATATTAAACACTATTTATTAGATTGTTTATTTACAATAATAATTTTATATTTATAACATTCTAAAAAAGCGAGCCACAAAAATGTGAATCAACTAATACAATGCAATGTTTATCATTTATCAATTTATAAAGAAATAAATGTTTTATAATTCATTGATATTTTTATAAAATTATGTATAAAAATTTTATTTCCATATTTCTTTATAAAATGGTAAATAATAAATATTGCATTGTAGTTGGTTCACATATTTTTATGATCTTGCAAATAAACATTGCCGATGGAATGAAGGTAGTACAAAATAAGAGAGGTTTAAAGGGAAAGACCATCCTTTTGATGCTATTCTATGTCCACAGGGTTGAATTATCGTCATTTTCTTCGTATTCCATTTGTAAAAAGGAAGTTTCACTCAAACAGTTTCTTCCCAGGAACTGCTACTTTGTGGAACAGACTCCCATGTAGATGCTTCCCAAATCACTACAATGCTAACCTCTTCAAGTTCAGGGTCAATTATTATCTATCCTTCTTATCCTCATAATCTTCACTTTCTACTTCTTCCTCTTACGTCCATACCACACATCTCTTTCAGTAACACTCTACCGTGAACATTAATAAATTAAAACTGTAAAAAAAATGCCAGAATATCCTGTCACTAGCATGCTAGAAATTTTTATAGAGAAAAGAGTATGTGGGCAAATCACTTACCTAACTACAAGAAAGTCATAAAAATAAATTACCTACATTATCAACCTTGACAGGATCCAGTCAAACTGATATTCCTTTTTTCTTTTCTTTTTTTTAAATCAAATAAAAATTTAAAATCCAAGTGAGAGGAAGGCTCAGAATTCTAAGGGAATCACTTTTTCTTTTTTTTTTTTTTTGTTCTGCAGCTATGCTTAATTTTGTTTTAGTGCGGAGAAAGAACCTAAAAATTAATCTTCAATGAGGCAATAAAAATTAGTTTATTTTTATAAACACTGGGAGTTGTCTTCCTTGGAATGTTTGTATTTAAAAAAATAAATAAATAAAGATAGTAAAAAGGAGGACAAAGTTTTGTTTTCATGAACATGAATCTAGCATCGGGCCTAGGATTTTTCAGTCGTCGTCATACAGTGAAAAATTTCATTTCAAAAGGGAAGGATTCATATCTTAGATTCTACTGTAAAAATATAACGAAAGATATGCATTCAGAATTGTCATACGCCAACGGTAAGTAAAAAAAAAAAGTCAAAACTTTAACGATAAACATTAACAAGCAGTTGTTGAGTAATTGGTACATTTCTGATAACTAACACTAACAGTAACAGATATCCTTTTTTAAATTGTTCAGAAATCATTTGGCTTGTCAGGAAAATTAAAATTATGTTTGATTTTCAACCGAAAAGAACAGATAATTTACCGTATTTCTAAAAAAAAATAAAAATAACTATACAAATAAATAAATAAAAAAGAAATACATGAAAAATAAAATCATTTAAATGGAGTTTGTCCATCCAACACACCCCTCTTAAAATTTAGAAAATTAAAGAAAAAATAGCATGGGGAATAACTTTTGCATTCTTTAGATTTTCAAGCCAAATTGTTGTGATATTTTCTAGTCTGTAATATAGAAGTCCTAACTCCGTACCGAGTAACTACTGATTATTAGTAGTCGCTCGACTCTATGCAAAATTGGGCAAGTTCAATTTGCCTATGTCATTACAAAAATATTGATTTTTTTTTATCCATTTAGAAGTGGGTCCTGCTCATAATATCGACACACTACTAGTGTCATATCGATCCCTAACTTTTACAGAGTTATCTGCACTTAGTTTTTTTTTATTTACATATGTGCTTACGTCATTGATATATGCATATTTTTATTACTTTTAACTTTTAAGTTTTGTTAATTTATCTTTGTTATTTAATTTAAAATTTGGTACATCTATTTAAAAATGTTTATATTTGTTTTTTAATGACAAAAAAAAATCTGTTTGTGAAAAAAATTTCCATTTCGCCAAACAATTGGTTATTTAAAAATATTTTCCTACAAAAATAAAACAAAAGAAAAACATTAAAAAGAAATCTTTTTACAAAATAAAATTAAAAAAAAAAAGGGTGTGTTTTCATACGCAAATATCAATGATAAGCACAGTTACAAACTTGACACTTGTAAACAAACAGCTGTCCAATAACTTTATAAAAGTCAAGGATTGGTTTGATACATTATGAACAGGACCTGATTTCACTTCTAAAATGATAACAAATTTTTCTGATTCTTTTAAGGCTTAAAGAAGTTCTAAAAAGAATGTTAAAAATGCCTTCTTTTTTAGAAGTGGGCCACTATTTAAGTAGTGCTAAAATAGGCAGTGCTAAAATAAAAATCATTTTGATATTAATGATCTGGATTACCAATTCAATATGAAAAAAATTGAATGAGAAAAGCTAAAACATTATTATTTCTTGGAGAAGTGCATCTGTAGAAATGCACACAGTTTCTTTTTTTTTTGTTTTGTGGAGGACTGATGTTACATAACAGCTCAGTACCCTTTTTTTTGTTTTTAACTCAATTTTTCTATTTCTTAATAGTTAATACTTTGCTGAGCTTTTAGAGGGCTACTTTCACTATCCTAATCACCTTTGGATTTCAGTGTTGCACATTCTGTACTGTGTTAAAATACTTCACAGATATTTAAATTGTTGTACTTGTTTGATTTTGGCATTTCCAATTTGTAATTTGCATGTTGGGTTGTTCCTTCTGCTAAACAACCATGTATTTTGTCTTCTTTCAATTGAAGTTTATCCCTTTCTTCTCACTTTCCTTCACTGGCTTCTGTAGAAGTTCTAGTAGTTTCTTTTCTTTGTCTACTATCAACACTGTGTTATCTGCACATCTTATGTTGTGGCCGCCAATAATAAATCCTGGTAGGACTTCTAAATCTCTCAGAATCGCCTCACTGATTAGGTTGAATAAGTCTGGTGAGAAGATACATCCTTGTCTTACATTCCTTTCTATACACTAATATATTTTCAAATGTAACTTTCAGAAAGTGTTGTTTCATATTTTTTATAAGAAAAATTCATAGAATCAAATTTTTTCAATATTAGCACTATAAAAATATTACTAATGGAAACCATTTTTTAAAAAGATATAAGTTGTTTTTTTTTTTGTTTTTTTTAATATCTATTAGTTTGTTACTTCTAAGACTTTATTTTAAAGAATAAAGTCTGATGAATGGCAACTATAAATGTTTGTATTTTTTTAATAAAATTGTTTTCTCCATTTTGTGGGATTACTTTTCCTCATCTGTCTTCTAACAATTGATGGTTAGTCCTTTTTTCTCACTTTCTTTTATGACCTCCAATTTTTAGTTTGCATCTTGGACTGTTACACTTGCTGACAACCACAGATTTTGTCTTCTTACAATTTATGGTTAGTCTTTCCTTCTTGCTTTTTTTTACTACCTTCAAATTCAAAGTTTGCATCTTGAGCTGTTTCTCTTGCTGACGATCATACATTGTTTCATATTTTTTATAAAAAAAATTCATGTAATCAAATCTTTTTGAATATTAGCACTATAAAAATATTATTAATATTGACTATTTTTTAAAAAGGTATAAATTTTTTTTTTTAATATCTATTAGTTGTTATTTCTAAGAGTTTATTTTAAAGAATAAAGTCTGGTGAACAACTATCAATGTTTGTATTGTTTTTGTCAATAAAATTTTTTTCTCCATTTCTAGGGAGTACTTTTCCACCTCTGAATGCCAGTAAATTACGGCTGTACAGCATGCGTTTTTGTCCCTATGCCCAGAGAACAAGACTGGTGTTAGTGCATAAGAACATTAGGTTGGTTTATTTTTTTTTGGTTGATTTTTTTTGTTATATATTAATTCAGGGGCATTTTCTTTTCCAAAATTGTTGTTCTTAATTTAAAAAAAAAATAGTTCAGTTTGAAAGATAAACTCCTGTAAAGGAAAAAAATGAAATCATGAATTTGATTAAAAAAAGTTTGTTAATTTTCATGATACTTAAATATTATTATACCATATAGTTGAATATTGCTAAAATATTTTTAAGTGCAGTAGCCTTCTCCTGGAATGTGCAGGTAGTGTAACAGTTATTGGCAGGCAAAGTGGAATTGGTGAGCCAAGTTCAAATTCCAGGTTAGTCTGTTATATTCACTTTTATACAAATGCCTTTGGGAAAGGCATAAATATGTCTCTTCTCCCTCCACCAAGCTAGGGGTTAAATAATAGGGTAGATTAGACTTTCTAGTTTTGGGTGGCAACCAATCTAAGAGAAGCGGACCTCTGAATTGTAAACCATGTAAATCTAATAAATAGTGTTTAATATTTTTGTTGTAAATTATCAAGAACCTAAAAAAATGTATAAATTCACTTTAATCATATGTTTAGGTTTTATTACAATTCTAATCATCGCTTTTTAAAACAATAAACATCGCCAAGGAGTAAAGGTAGTTAAAATAGTGGTATGAAGGGAAAAGCCATCCTTTTGACACTGCTTTTTGTTGCCTACACAAATATCTCAGTTTGCCAAAAAAGAAATACTTTTACTTAATCTTTTCACTAGCATTGTGGTGGATTTATAGAAGGTGATTTTACAAGAATGCCCTTTACCACCATATATTGCTATATTTGGTTTGGGTGTATGTTGGTCTTGTGTAATGATTAAAAGAAAATGCACAGAGTGTTGATAAATTCAAAATTAATCTTTGTATAACACAATATCATAATACAGAAGGATAAGGTAAAAGTGGAGGTTTCAATAGCCCAAGTATAAAAATAGAAAATAGACTCCAGAAGAAAGTATATATATATATATATATATATATATATATATATATATATATAGTAGCCACCTGCTTTACAATGTGGGTGAAGGAAAGTATATATGTTTTCAAATGTTGGTGAAAGAAAGGATGTATGTTTTTTAAATGTAGCAGATATATGTAGATATCTCACGTTGTCAGCTGGTTGTTCAAGTGTTGCATTTTAGCTCTGATTATTACGATGACTGCAGCATTGGAGAATGAACAAAATTAATTCATCAGTTTTGATTTAAGTTGATTTTTAACCCTTATATATATATATATATTCATGTTTTCTTCATATTCCAACATTAAAACAATTATCACACATGGTTAATAATTTTATAAGAGTGCTCTACAATATCATCACTTCTCATTTAACATTTCTTTTCTTGTACCCAATAAACCTCCTCTTCTATGTGCCATGTCTCAAGACATTGACAGTCATGGCTCTCCCCAATTTGCTATCTTTGTAGTTCTTAGTAAATGTAACCTTTTCACTATCTCTCCTAATCTCTGTTCTACCAACACAAGATCATTAGGTAGGTTATGCACTACTTTCTTTTGTCCCACTTACCTTCAATATATCCTGTGAGTGCCAAATTTTCCAAGCACTCTTTCCTTATTATCTGTGATAGTCATTTCAATTGGCTCTATGAAACCAAAATCTTTTCTCATTCAGTTTGCAAATTAAAATGCTAACAAAACATGCAATTTTCTTTTTTCTTGATCAGGTATGAAACAGTTAACATCAACCTCCAATCCAAGCCAAATTGGTTCTTGCAAAGAAATCCTTTGGGCCTGGTGCCAGTTTTGGAACAAGATGACAAAATCATTTATGAGTCATTAGTGTGCAATGATTACTTAGATGAAGTTTACCCTGACCCTATCCTGCAACCAACTGACCCCTACCTCAGAGCTAAGCACAAAATGTTGATTGGACAGTTTGATAAGGTAAGAAATTATTTACTTTTGTTGATAAGAGATTTTTTTTTTCAATTTTCTTCAGACAATATTTTAATGTCAAAATCAACTTCAGTGTTTTATAACTTGAACTGTCAGTGACCCAACAGGTCGCGAGTAGTCTTGTGACATATAAAAGAGTTGTTCTTTCTGTAGATCTTGCAAAATTAGTTTCATTATGACTTCTTTTTTGAAAATTGAAATTTCCAACATCTTTATGGTTTATTTCTGGGGTGGATTCGAACCGTGGAAAAATGAAATTGTTGATATGGATCACTGCATATCATTTAGTTAATATTTTATGGGAGTTTTCATTCATATTTACATTTATTAGCTTTTCCAGGGTAGGAGGGCAAATGGATTATGGCTCAGCATATTATAATTTTGCTCGATTATGTTCAATAAAGCTCTAAACTAGAAAGTATTCTTTTAAGTCAAGAGATATTTAACAGTTAAAATTTTTTTTTTTTTTTTTACTTTCATCTTCTCCCTTGTCATTTCACATGTTCTTTTGTTATTTTCTCTCCTCTTCCTTTGAGCTTGTTGTGAGATTTTGATAAAAATAAGTAATCATTATGTTGCAGGTATCACCTCTTTAGTTGTGATGTGTATAGACATTTTATATTAAATATTTATGGGCTCCTGGAACATTAATCCTGTAAATAATATTGGCGTGCTCATGTGAGCATGGGTAAAAACAGTTAGACAAACGATAATGCATGTTATTAACAAAAGTATTTGCATGTGTACACAACTGAAATGAAAGGAAAAGACATTGAAACGAGCTATGAAAATGTGCTTGCGCGTGATAGTTCAGTTAAGAGGACCATGAAAATGAACATTATCCAGTGGGGGACACTTTACTCACATGCAACTAAAAGGTGTTTTTGGCAAAGCCAAGTGTGGTAACCCACATGACTTCATCAGGATTGGGAGAACTTTATTTTGCCAGTATCTATTAGGTTGGTGCAAAAATAATGTCGTTTTCTCAGATAGTAACATGTGAGAAAACGACATTATTTTTGCACCAACCTAATATAAAGCTTGAATATGTTCTGTTCTGTCTGGTCCTTCAGAGATTGAAAAGAAAAAAACAGTCAAACGGTGTATTTGATATATGAGTGATTAACATATTGATGGAAATGTAATTGTTTGAAGTACTGTGTCATCAGGGTGTTGTAAAATTTCTAGTGAGTCAGAATATAGCAGGTTCTGGAAAATATAGCAGTAGTGTGTTTTTTCACTTTGTAAAACAAGAGAGAAACTAGCGATTGATATGGCTGTTAAAAATGAGTTTATTTTTGTTTGGAAGGTGTTTGTTTTGCTGCGTGTGGATTATCACAAAAATTAACAGTTAGAAAAAGCTTGATTTGGAAAATTGTCGAGCGGATGCTGGTGAAATTGTTATCAAGTGTCGAACCATGTTTCATAAAAACTTTTGAAGATATCTGGAGGCGCACATATCTCCAGCATTATTAAATCATATTTGCAGATGTCTTAGTCATTTGTGTTAATCTCTGAAGCATCAGTGGGTCGACATATGCATTATATCACACCTTTTTCTGTTAAGCCCAAGGGAGACTGCAGTTTTACTGTGTAGTATGAGAAAGGAGTCGACTTATTCTGCCTTTCAGTAGTATTTTCTCGTTGGCCTGCATAGATTTCTTTGAATTGTAGGCAGTGTTCTTGAAGAAAATGGCCTATGTTTTGTGTGCTTCAAACTTGTAAGATGAAAGTCCTATTTTTCATTTGGTGAAAAGTTTCCAAGTGGTACATCAAGTTTGGTTTAAATGTTGCAGAGCTGTGTTTGACAAAAATTTCCATGTTTAAATTTTGTTGTATCTGCTAATGGTAGCAGAAGTCAGGCATGACTGTGCCTAAGAGAAAGAGAGGGTTAAACAAAGGCAGCAGAGATGAAGAGAGTGTTTCTAGCTTGTTGACTGTAGTAGTCATCATAATGTCTATTAGAATTTTTTTTTTTTTTTTACACATACAATGAATATTGCAAAAAATTTTGCTAACTTGGAGACCATCTTGTTCAGGTAGTTGCTATGTTGTGTAGATGTGCTTGGGCAGTTTGAAATTTGCTCTTTACATCAGGTTTAATCACAAATTTATTGTAAGAATAAATTTTTGTGTCCATGTGGTACAGTAGATAGAAAAGTTGGTCAAAGTTTTTCTTCACTAGCTCTTGGTTTTGAAGTGCCAAATTGATGAATAATTTAGTTTGCTTATAATTTTGTGTTTTTTATATCCAGGAGAAAATATTGCATTGTGGTCACCATCTGTTGTGGGATTTTATGTTGTTCAGACAAAAAAATAAGTCACCATTATTTTACAGTTATCACCTCTTCAGACATGATATGTATAGACATTTTATATAAGATATTTATGGGTTCCTAAAACATTTATCATGCAACAAGCTTTCAAATCATTTTTGAACATACAGAAAAGCTATTCTCAAATTATCTCTATGGCAATTTTTAGATTAATCAGTTCATAACACAGCTAACACATTTTTTTTTTTTTTTTTTTTTAAAATCATCAAATATGCAACATACAAATTTACATTATCTAAATATCTTTGGTTTTGTCTTTTTAGCTACTGAAACTTTTGCGGCAAATAGTGCATGGCAAGGCATTTGAAGGTAACCATTATCAAGCATGGTTGTCAGAGTTGCAGATTCTTGAAGAGAACTTGGATGAGCAAGATCCCTTCTTTGGAGGTAACTGTTATCAAATTACAGATTCAATGCTGAAATGAAGAGGTTAGAATAAGATCAATAAGGGGGAGAATTAAACTCATTCCTACCTACAAGCATCAAACTCATGATATCTATACAAGAATGTGCATTATGTGTGTGTATGTGTGTGAATAAAGGCAAAAGGAAAACTTTATTGATATTCTTTTTACAGATACTTTATCTGAAATTATATGTGCAAACACACACACACACATATATATATATATATATATATATATATATATATATATATATATTTGTTGTATCACCTATGTGGACTGACTGTATCAGTAGCTATATATAGCACAGGATATACCTGGAGGTTTGCTTTGCGAATTACTAGCCTGCCACACGATTCCCTGTTTTTCAATAGTGTATTTTCTTTTACAATAAACTGCACTTCTTTGATCTATGCACGTGTTGCTGTTCCTTCACTCAAGTACCACCTTTGCCTGTAACCTCTTCAAGGATACAACACACACACACACACACACACACATATATATATATATATATAAGTTTTGTTAACTGAAAAACTAAAATTGCTATATAAGGTTGGTGCAAAAATAAAAAAAACACACACACACACACACACAGGCTTGGCTTCTATGGAAGGAATGAAAAAAGAGGGAATCGGGTGCTAGATCTATATTCATTGAATTTATGACATGGATATGTATTTCCAGCATATGTATAAAAAAAAAAAATATATATATATATATATGGACCACTCTATTTAAAATAGTATTGTATTTTCTAATTGTATCAAAAAAAAAAAAAAAAAAACCCCAAATTTCAAAAGTTACTTCCCCAACAACCAAGCTCATTTAAATTTTGTGTAATAATCTTCCTCCTTTATTACAGATGAAGATTTCAGGATGTAGGCTGCTTTACTTCATCTATGAATTGTGATGCTTTCTTGAACAACATCATAATAAAATGTTACTTGTCTGGAATTGAGATAAGAATAAAAGAATTCAAAAATTAAGTGAAGTGGAAGGATATATTAAAATTATACAAGTTAAATTTACCTAACTTATGAAAAGTGCAGGAAAAACAATCATATAATCAAGATTGGATATGATTTTAATCCATTTTATTTTCTGGTTCTCTCTCACAGGTGAGCAAGTAGGCATGTTGGATTACAATTTATGGCCCTGGTTTGAACGACTTGAAGCATTTCAGAGCCTCAATGACAATATAAACTTCATTGATAAGTTGCCAACAAAATTATCTGCATGGAGGAAGAGAATGTTTCATGAATCAGCTGTCCAAGCCACAATGTTTGATCCACAGCAACATTCACATTTTCTTAAAAGTCTTTTACAGGGCCGACCAGATTTTGATGCTGGACTAAAACTGTCAAAACTGTGAGCAACTATTTCAATAAGGCATAGAATAAAACATGGCTGTCATAGAAAATTTTTTATATCAAAAGAATTCATCAGTGGAAGAAGAAAAAAAAAAAAAGATACTAGCCCTGATATTCATTTTTACCCCAAAAGACGTTGAACATATGATTAAGTTGCTAACAAAAATTTGAATAGTTTTTTTTAACTCCTAGTTCATGTTTTACAGTGAAATGGTCAGAAAAGAAAATATACAATATAAATAAAATAATTAAAAAAAAAAAAAACAAACAAACATATCTCAAAGTAAACTTCAGATTATGAAGTTTTGTCCACAATTATGAATATTAAATGATATTTTTGTTAAATTTGAAAAGAAAACATTCCATAATTTTACAACTGTGACAATTACCATCAAGAAATTTGATCAATGTCACATTTAAATATTTGTTTATACTAACAAAATATTTGAAATATCACTTAACATTTGCTTATCTCCTAAAACGTAGTAAGAATTTAGTATTTTTTTTAACTCATTTAACAGTGTTTGTTACAAGTGTTTTCTTACCCAAATGTGTTAAAAAGTGTCTAAAATTCCTAATTGGCAACTTGTTTCTTTTGCTCCCTCCTACTACTCTCCTGATTCAGTGAGAGTGTGCAACAAGGCAGACACTGCTTTGTCTTTGGGAATTTCCTGTCACTCCTACCTGACTAATGAAGGGAAGTTTTCAGGATTATATATAATTACTCTTTTAGTCTTGTAATTGAGTTTAGCTAAAGTAATATCTTTATTCATGGAAATATATTGTGCCTATTTTTGATGAATAGAAATCATCTCTGTTATTGTATTGGTGTCTTTCACCTACAACTGAATGTACACTGTAACAGATTGCCTGCTAATGTTTTTTTTCAGCAGTATGACAATAATTTACATAATTGTAGCACTAAGCATTTTTGTATTGGGGTGTGTAAACAGCACAGGAGTCCATTTTCAGAGATCTGAGGTGACTAATGCATGGTTAAACAAACCAGAAACATCATAAAATTAATAGAGCAACATGTGAAGATGGAATTCACCTTCAAGTTTCAATTTAGCTCTTAAAGTGTGGCTTACATTTCCTTCAAAGTTCAATTATCACAAATATTAAAAAAATCTTACTATATCTGGTTGTCATTAATTTAATACATATTTCTATGCTATAATAAAAAGTTCTTCAAATGAAGGAGTGAATTGGATTTTCTTGAAGACAAAAAAATACATTTTTAATGAAAATATATCTTTATAAATCCTCACATATATGTATAACAAAACATTCAAGTTTTTTTTTTATATATATTTTATAATAGCTCTATTAGACAGGTCACTTACATCTTAATTAAAAGATATTTATCCATGTTAGTAACTGCATATCTACTCATCAAATAAGATTAAACAAGTGAGACTTCACTCTTTTTAAGTGGCTCTTAATGATATTTTATTTTTTCAGTTTTCTATTTCATTAGATTCTCACTGGTTTTTATTTCTGCCTTTTATAAAGATGACATGCTTATGAAAATTGTATTTGTTTTCTATTATGTCCTTCCCAGACACAAGTTAGTGTATGCAACATTTTGTCATGTTATTTGTAATATCTTCTAGAGTAAGAAAGATCTTTCTACAAATTCTTTGATGCCCTGTTATGTGTACAAACTAACAAGCCAATGGTTAATCTTCCAATTAAAAACTTTAAGTAATAAAAATAAGGGATATCGACCTGAAATCACTGTTGAAGCAAAGAATTTCTTTTGCAATTAAAGAATGCAGCAAAATTTCAGTTCTTTCCACTTCAGAACTAAAAATCTTAGAATATCAGGAAAACTACTTTAACATGTTGCATTGATGAATTGACATCAGAAAAATTTCACAAGAACACAATCTACATTAGCAAAGCAAAATGTGTTTCATGTTAAATGGCTTTTTAACTTATATAATAAAAATTTAATTTAATTTCAACTAGGATTTATTTTATTAAAGTTTATGTATTCCACACTGTTTCAGTACTAATTTAATAAGAGCAGGTGATAAACTCAAATAGCCTAATTGTCTATTACTTGTAAGGGGTTTATAGATTATGATACTTTCAACACATCTGAGTAAATTATATTCAACTTTTATTAGTATGGAATTTTCCAGGTCAAAATTGTGATCAGGATTATTCTTGTTCTATACAAATGCACTGAGGGTGTAGTAAAATTTTAAGTCCCTTTTACACTCAGTCTTTTCTCTTAAATTTTTCACCAACATATTTTTGGAGCATTGTTTACATTCTAATTGGTAGACTTTTGATGTAAAGTTAGTCTTTTGTTTTACATTGATTAAATTTTTAACTATTTTTTATTGTTTGATAATTTTCATATTGAGATGGGATAAATTTTATTCAAGTTCAATTATGGAGGTATATGATAAAGATGAGCCCATTTAATCCATGTTCCCAAAATTGTATGAATTAGTTACAAGTAAAACACTGAGAAGAAGAAGCAATAATAGCTTATTGGTAATGGATGTTAGATGAAAATGAACAAAGTTCAACCAAGCCTACAAAAGAGAGAAAATGAAAACTACGCAAATTAAAGATGAAACCAAATGCTTTTATTCACAGTTTCCAGACATGCCTAAGTATCACAGTCATACGTGGCTCTCCATGTAAAAAGTGGTAGACAAATACTGAAGACCTCAAAAAGCAGCATCTGCTGCAGCAAAGGGAGATGACTCTTCGGAAAAAAGATAAGTTAAAAGCCATAAAATAAGGAGGGTTGGAAAAAAAAAAAAAAAAAAAAGAAAAAAAAAAAAAAGAGAATATTAGAATTATATCACAAGTCAGTTCAGTAATGATGTATGCATTGAAGATGAGGATAATGAATAAGTGAGAGAAGAAAGGCAATTTATTGCATTAACAGAGAAAAGCATTTCAGATTAAACAAGTTCATAAATCGATAGAGTCACGTGAAAAGAATTAAGATAAAAAAAAAAAAAAAAAAAAAAAAAAAATCAGCTATTAAGAGAATGCACCACCAGTGGTGCAATCAGATGATAGAATTAGTGAGAAATTTTTAAGAGTAAAAGAAGGCAATAAGTGAGGACTTTCAGTTGTCCATATGAATGTGTAGATGATACAGCTGAAAAGAGACATTTAGAAAAAGAAGAATATCAGAAAAAAAATGACAGAGGAGAGAGAGAAATGAAAGAAAGATGAAGATCTGAAGCATGGACTTGAAGAGTGGGTGGTTCTTTTTTATCTGGTGTCACTTTTCAGTGTCTTAAATGAAGCCTATATGTATTAGAGTTTCTTCTTGTTATTCTTTGCATAATGTTCATGAAGATATTTCTTGTAAGCTTCTTGGTCTGCCCACAACTCAGCAGCATATGAATTCAATGGACTGTCATTGTTAGGTTCTGGAAGAAGAAGAAAGATTTTCAGTAAGTTTTCATAAAAAAAAAAAAAAAAAAAATAGAATGGCTTATTAAAGACCTAAAAAAATTATGAAATACTACTTAACATACATGCACCAAATGATGAACAAAGCCCTGTGTTGACTGACTTCCCCACTACTAAAACCAATATCTTTAGCACCAACTTTTCCTACCACACTTGTTGATTGGGGACGGGGTTAGAAAATGCACACATTGGTGCTAAGACTTACCTCCTAATAAACTCTGGATGGAGAGAAGAATTGTGCGAACATCATAAAGAGCTGACCACTTTTCTTTTAAGATATCAAGGCATATGTTTCCGCGTTCGTCTACATTGGGATGGAAACAACCCGTGTCAAACTTCACTGTTGGGGCCTGGTATGGATAACCACTAGGAAACTGTAGTACAAGTTTAAAACGTAAACCATCATAAACCTGAAAAATAGACGCCAAAATCAATGATACATTACAACTTCTACTTTAAAGTCAGATTCACATTTAACATGAACTTTGTACATGTTTGTGGTAGAGATCAACCACCTCCACACACACATTTTTAGTGGATACCCATTTTTGAAATAGATGCCGCAGAGAAAAAATAAGAAAAATGTGCTCTCTAGTTTTCTAGAGCACGCAAACTGATAGACATAACGGACACTATTTAAAATAAAGATTGTTTATTTCAAATATAGGTATCCACTAAAAATATATATAATATACATATAATATAATATCTAATATATTACACACACACACAAAATCTAGCCACTCTCTTGACAATGGAGGTGATAAGGTATCTAATTTAATTTGATTTATGACTACTTATTCTCAAAGACCCCAATGCATTTCCCCCAACCTTCACATAGGGTTTTGTCTTTCATTCTAGTCTGAGGAACCTAAAGGAAGCAGACACTCTGGTGAACCTTGTTAATAAATTTTCAATTTTGCCTATCGTCACTTTTGTTTCAGATATTATACAACCTACAAAAACACGCACACATATTTCAAAGTATTTTTAAACAGAAAAATTTCTTTCATCTATTGATGTGAATGCCATTGATCAGAGAGAAAAATACTTACGCTTCATATTAAAAAGACACGGAAAGTGACATTTGATAAAAAGAACCTCCAACTATACCAAAGATTTTCATTTTTCTTTTAATACAATTAAATTAGCCTCCTTTGTCTGAATTAAAACTGGTTAGGTAATCAGTTAACCTATATAGCTAAGTAGCTTGCAAGGTCAAGATTTCTCTAGAAGCCAACCAGAGGAAGTTCTAAAAGGAGACCTGAACACTATCTGATGTTGAGAATATTGTTCAAATCAAACAGTTTCTGTGAACACATCTTGAACACACAAGTAGCAAAGCCAGGACTTTTATTCATATAGCAAAAGGTTCTAACATTTAAAAATGGTAACAATCAAAAGACAAAAACAAAAAGCATCTAATTACTTACTGTTCCAGGAGCACCTTCAATTGTTCCAATCCATCTGAAAAGATTATCTCCATCAGGAAAAGCTGATACACGGTTGTCCTGTGACGACTGAAAGAAAGAAAGAAAATGTTGACAAGATGTGACCGATTAACCAATGCTAGTTTTTCTCATTTCTGTTGCTTTTCATTACAAATTCTCAAACCATTTAGTCAACAGCCATCAATAAATTGTACAGATCAAAAATAACCCTTATCAGCACAGTTTACTACTGGCCAAAGGTTAAGGGGGTATGAATAATTGTGATGAAAAATAATTGAAATTAAAATGAAGGAAATGCTTGTCAAAAATTAATAAGAGTTAATGCTTGATCTATTAAACATGCAGGTCATCTATCCTTTCCACTTTAACAAGGACAATATACAAACTGAATCCAACTCAAGATGAGAGAAATACTACACAACTTCCTCCCACAAAAATCATTTAGTTATTGTCGCTCCAAGTATTGCAACCTTAAATACTCAACATACAACACATCCTGTTTTTTAACGGCACATCAACTCCTTATAAGTCATTTAATGCTAGTTTTCTTGAGAGCTTTGAAGCAATAAAAATGTTATTCTGCTTTCACAATTGAGTAAATGGTAGATGATACTCGGCTTTTGTGCATATACAGGTTTGTGTGGACATAATTACTAGAGGCAGTGATCTGTGTATTTTATACTGTAGTTTTGCTGAAGTTATATTTTTGGAATACAGTTTGATTTAAGAGATTGTAGGATATTATATGGATTAATATCATGAAATAGTTCTTTAGTGTTGGTTGTTTGATTTTGTTTAGCAGCATATCAACCTCTATGGGTTATTTAATGCTCAAATCTAAATATTTTGAACAAACAGCATACCTTCAACCACAGATAAAATGTATTCATCATTTTGCTTTAAAATTGTATTGCTAGTTTTTTTACTGGCAAAATGTACTTTTATACTTTCATAGAGTTTGGTTTGGAATGTTCACTATTCGCCCATAGTTGGAGCCCTAACAAGGCGGACCTGGGAACAATAGAAATTATGAAGTCATTCCATGCTCCTCAAAGCCTCCAATCTCCTGATCAGTGGATTTGTTTCTGCTCATGTAAATGCAACTGTAATTTCAGGTCAAAATGTTTAAAACCAGTTGAATTTTTTTTAACATTTTGCACACTGCATCATTTATATTATTTCCCCTCAAAATATAGCGTTTTATAAATTTGAAGTAGTAGCAGCAGCCTGGCTCTCAATTTCAGTAAAGATTGTTTTAGGTGTTGCCATGAAAGGTTATGACTACACAACAAAACAAAAATCAACTTGCATTGGCAAGACTAACATTTTGCTTAGCAAAAAAATAGTAACCTACAGAGAGCTAAAAGGTTAATAACGATATAAAAAAAAAAAAAAAAAATACCTCAAATTTTTGAGTTGGCTCATAAGGCTAAATTAAGTTGATCTCTTATCGACTCTCCAGAGTGATTGAATGAAGCAAAGAAAATTTTCTCACATACAAACATGAAAGGTACATTTTGATCACCATTCTTATTCCCAGAAGAGAGATTACTTTCCCAATCTTCATTTTTATTTAATGAATGGCAACAAAACTATCACAAGAACTTAGCTGAACATTATGTTCACAATTTGTTTTGGCAGTTAATAACTGGTTTTCCAATTGATCAGTTAAATCCAGTTCTGAACTTAACTGCAATAAGCAATTTCTTTTCAATCATCTTTAATGTTTGTAAAGAAAACAGTTACAAAAGAAACTGTTCTTGATGACGATTTTAATTTAGAGGCATAAAATTTCAAACTAGACTATACAATGTATACAACACACCTGGAGAAGTGTCATGAATTAGGTATTAGCTTCTAAGCACAAATCTAGCTTATGTAAGATTTGCAATTATTCACTGGAAATAATTAAGAAGGATCAATATGTGAATTGGCAGTGTTGCCAGTTTTATTATATTATAGAGCAAACAGTGTTGACACTTCCACTCAAACAGCTTCTTCCCAAGAACCGCTACTTTGTAGAACAGGTTCCATAGAGAATGCTTTCCCAGCCACTACAATCTTAACTTCTTAAAGTCTAGGATTAACAGTTAAGAATTTGTGTATTTTACATTAAATGGATATCATCATTTTATATGAACATGCAGCAAACTTTCCTTTCCTCTCATTTTTTATTCAACAAACGGTGACTCCTGGAATCTTTCCCCAACACTCCTCTTACATTCATATAACCTCATTCAATAACCCTCTACCTGGAGTGGCACTTGGCCCCTGTATTGTGAAATTAGTAAAAAAAAAAAAAAAAAAAAAAAAAAAAAAAAGGTGAAAAACATAAACAAACTAACTTACCAAAAGGACCATTAATTCCTGCTGGAGTCTGTAAAGTAAAGTGCAATAATGAGTAAATGAACTCAAGGAATAATTTTTACACAACACTAGTTGTGAGATAATATAACTGCATAAAGAAATTAATTATCTTAGCCACATCACTGATGATTAAAAAAAATAAAAATAAGTTTTTCTTTTTTTTCTTTTTTTTTTTGTTAGACTAGAGAGAATGATTTACCTTCGCATCTTCAGGACTAACTCCAGTAATCAAGTGACTAAAAAAGGAGCCTCCACAGCCTTTATGAAAGATGAAACAAAAGTATATTGCAACGAAATTCAGTCTGATAATTTTTTTTATCAATTTAAAAATTCATCGTTTAAGATGACATCGTAAAAAAGTTTTTATTAAAGTTTCACCGATAATGAAGTGGCAGTATGAACAAGCAGCAGATAAGGAGACGGGTGGGGTGGTTTGATTTTGAATCCATAAGCATTTCAATTTTAGCTTTTCTCTTCTCTTCCCATTATTCTTCCCATTGTGAGCAATTTGCCAGCTTCATGAAATTGAAAACCCGCTCTTTCGAAAACTCAAAATCTTGCCAACCAATAAGCTTAGCGTTGGAGTCGAGTCAGCTGTAGATATGAACTCGATTTTTTTTTTTTTTTGGTGTTGTGGTCTAACACTCCTTTGACAAACTTTTTAAAATCAAACCAAGTTTGGCTTTCACATTTAGTAATCAATTTTAGAGGGTGGCATAAAAAAATTTATAGTATTTTTTTTTTTTTGTTTTTGCGAATTTCTTTTTAATTAAAAAGAATTTACAAAGCATAGTGCCAACACCAGCTACGATGCTAACTAACAATACAAAATAGCAAAAGAAAGATGTTCTGGTTGATGTTGAGTGGAAAAAGAAATGAAATATTAATTTTCTTTCTTAATATATTTTTAAACGTTGGGAAAAAGATTAAAGAAAAATGTATAATCAACAGATTAGGCTAGGCATTCTAAGTGTATTCGGAAAAAAAAAAAGAAAAAGAAAAACAGAAGTCTTTTTTTCTTTTAGACATTTAAAATTTCTTCATCGCCTCAAACGTATTTTTAATTTTTATAGTTTTCAAATCTTGGATCGTTACTGTACTTACGCAAACTTCTAAATAAAAAACAAAAAGAATCAAATCAGAGAAACTAAAAAGTTATATAAAAAAAAAAAAAAAGAACATTCGTGATTTTGATATAGCATTTATTTTCATTTTTTAGAATGAATATCCAGTTAAAAAGTGAAAGAGGTTTCCGTTTATTTAATTAATCCAATTATCGACCGTTATTGTAACTTCCACGAAATTTAAATTAAAATGCAAGAAATTTATCGCAAAGGTTACACAATATAAAATTTAGAGAATAAGTAAGAATAGCGTACAAAATAAAATTAGAATCGTTAAAAGAGCAAGTCAAGTGTCATTGTCAGATTCGTTTTAGAGCTTTTTTTAAAAATTTCAATCTTTTTTTAATTTAACAAAAAAAAATAATTGAAGTACGTTATTAATTTTGGTTAAAATTAAAAATGGGTTGTTGATGAAAGCGAATCTTTAAAAAGTCAATAAAAAGAAAAAATGAGAAGAAAAAAGTAATCGAAGTTTATGGTAGGAAAAATTAAAAAAAAAAAAAAAAAAAAAAAAAGAGCTTTAAAAACTTTGTTTTTACTAACATTTTAAAAAACTTCTCGGTAAGTTTTAAATTCAACGCTGTCATTTCGCTAAGGTAAAAAGACGTATTGTTTTACGCTTCTTTCTTTCTTTTAATATAGATAATTAAAAGCATTTAGTAGAATATACATTTTTTTAAATTGAGGGGGAGCAAAAGAAAAAAAAACATCGTAAAAAAAAAATTGACCTTTTGCTGACGGAGTGGTTGTCTTTGGCCGTAGTACTAGTGGGCTCCTTTCTTGTAGTGGCACTGGCAGTCGGATCACGATTTTGGGACGCCATTAACAATAACTTGAGTAAAGAAAACAATTAAAAAATATTTTTTTTAAAATAACTGCTTCAAATTCAGAAACGAGTAGTAAATCAGATACAAGAAAGTTAGTTTTTTTTTAGTTGTTTTTCTTTTTTTTTTAACGAGACTTGATAATCTGCTTCGACAAGTTTGAAAAATATGCTTGTCTGAACCGTCAACCAATCAAAGTAAAGCTCTTTTGTGATCACCCAATCAACAACTACGTAACAAACACGGTTATATTTTATCTAATCAAATTTAGATTAACTTTGAAGGTTAGGATTAGTTTCCGGTTCCTGTCAGTGGCATGGTCAGTTCAAAATGTTTTATCAATGCTATCGGATGGTATCTTATAAGCTGTTGAAAAGTACTCGATATATCCAGACTTGTTTTCCCCAGGGACCAATTACCAGCTTCCATAGTAAGCTGATTTATTTATTCTGAACTTTTATTACGAGTTTTCGTCCGGTTTCGGCAAGCTATGTTCTCGCTTACATCCTCCTCCTAAGAAAAGAAAAAAAAGCATAGTTTTTTAGTGTTTGTTTATTTATATTACTTCTGGCTGGTTGATTATTAAAGTATTTTTTAACTTGTTCTGTTAACGTTGTCAACACTTATCGTTTTTTATTGTAAAAACCTGGGCTCAAATAGATTAATTCGCAATACTCTTTTAGTGTGTGTCAGCAAAAAATTTACGGTTCTTAAATTTTTTTTTTTTTTTTTTTCATTTTTCATAAAAACTTTTGAATCTGAAGTATATAATATGATGAAAACAAAAAGTTTTTTTTTTTTATAAACTTTCGCGGCTGCAACCTCATCGCCACTAATCTAGGCCACAGTAGCAATCAATCACTATTATTATTATTATTCAACACCTTCTGACTTTTTCGGTGGAAAAATGTCAGTATCGATTATTTATTATGAATATGATATATATTTGCCACGCCCAACCGGATGGAGTTTATGCCCAGTTCTGGAATATAATGTTCTTTTTATCGTAAATCTCAAAAGAACTGTGTTGATGTTAAAAAAAAAAAAAATAGTATTCGCCGTGGTGTAGGTTGATAAGTTAAAAAAGTTAGGTCTGGAGTTGAGATTGGGTGGTGCTGTCCGTCTCGCAAGAACAAGAACTTGCTTGACGTTATTGTGTGTGTATGTTTTTTTTTCTTTTTTTTTTTTTTTTTTTGGGAAAATGATGCATTGGAGATTAAGTTCAGCATTTCACACAAATTACGCGTACCAAACAAACACTTATTTTCCAAACTTCTCAAAGTAAAAACTCCTATTCTGAGTATCTGAGATGAGGTATTATGATTCAGATTACTTACTTAATTATTCGGACTGTTATATCCTCATCTTCACAACGTTTCGGCCGTTGTATGCTCCGGCCTTCCAATCACCTGAATATGGCCGGGGCGTACAACGGCCGAAGCGTTGTGAATATAGTAATGAAGATGAGGATAACAGACTTCATTCTTTTGAATTTGGATATAGGCATTTTTGAAAAACCAACTTAGAGTGTTCGAATGTGATTAGAAATCTTGGTAAATTTATACAAATTATAATTATTAATAATTTAATATTAACCAAAAATAATTTTGTTTTTCATTATTATTAATTACCATTATAAAATTAAATACTGGGGTCCAATTTACAATGTAAATTTTTTGTACACATTGATTCCCCTACGGATGTCAACAAAATACTTCTTGAGCTTACGTGGTTTCTTAGTTAAAAATTTAACAAAGTATTTTTTTTTTTTTTGAAATACCGTCAATGACGGATTGTCTAATCGTTAGTAAGAAATTAAAAAAAATCACATGATATGATTTGAACAAGAGCATATTTTTGACTTCCGTACAAGGATAGGTTTTTTACCACATTGCAAACTGTATCGATCCCCACCGCATTAACTTCTATAAAAAAAAAATTTTCTCATTGTCTGGAGTGCTTAAATATGAGAAGGAAATTATTTCTAAATATGAGCCTTTTTAGTAGTATTGTAAATCTTTTAAGTTGAATGTGTCCAACTGTCACAAAAGACTATTTATGGTAATTGGTAACTGTTCAAGTCACATGTTATATTCCACTGTCCATCTAGGTGGGCATCTTTGCCTGCCAGATTGTCTGGTGTTTGACATTGCTTGGTTTGATGTAGGTGATGGGGTGGATATTTTGTCAGGACTTTAGGTTGTGTTCTTGGCAGCTTCCAAACCCTTGTGAGTCTGGTAGTTGTGACACTGACCAGATTCATTTGCTTCAATGTACTGGAACGTCCTTTCCTAGGATAATTCCTGGTTTGTGACATTAAGTAGTTTCAACTGTATATATATATTGCATTGGGGCAGCAGATCATTATTTAAACATGTATTATTAAATATAACAGATATTGAATGTCTATTATGTCTGATCATGAGCCATTGAAATGTTTGCTTTAATTTCTGGTGAAAATAAAAACAAATTGTCCAACATTTGGATATTTTTTTATTAAGTTGGTCCTAAGCTTTCGGCTTACATGAGCCATCCTCAGAGTGATTATACAGACATGAAAAAAAAGATATCCACCATCAAAGATGATATTTTGTTATTTTGACATAGAAGATTGCTATGCAACATTAACGGTCGTGGAATAGCAGATGCAGATTGTAAGTTCAAGACAGAACCAATGTTGAATCCCTCCAATATCTGAAGATTCTTTTTAACTGTATATGTGACAATGTGTGAGTATTATAATAACACACTAATACTCACACATACACACAGTAAAAAGAACTTCCAGATATTGGAGATCATCTACTTTAAAGCAAAGCAACCCACACTCAACAAAATTACATTTCAAACTAGTCACAACACATTACATATAAGAGTAGATTCAAGTCAGTTGAAAACATGAGGCCAAGAAGGTGCAGTGTTGTTGCTTACTATGGGTCTAGCATCAGCCATGTTGATGGTGGGCAGGAAAGATTCTCTATGGTTGTTAAATGAGAGTGGTTTCATTTTGGAGTCATTAAAATTTACAAGTCATTTCCTGTCCCAGTTAATCACAGGTTGGAGGTCCTTTTTAAGAGCAGCAGCCAGGTTAACTTTGTCAGCTCTGACAGATTTGCTATTGAGATAGGAGTAAATGGTAGTGTCATCAGCATAAATGCTTACTTGGGAACTGATGGCATCAGGAAGATCATTGATGAAGATCAGAAACAGCATAGGACCCAGGATATAGCCTTAGGGGACACCCGCATTTGTGTGAAAGGATGTGGAAGTGAGCCCATTCAAAATGACTTTTATTTCACGATTTGATAGGAATGGTTGGATTAAATCAATCGTCCAGTAATACTGTAATCTTGGAGCTTATGTAGAAGACCTGCATGTCAAATGCCTTCAAAATATCTATAGCCATGGCTCAAGCTTCACCATTATTTTCAAGGGCTTGATATACATATTCAGTAATGGCCATTATCACATCAATGGTAGACCTGGCAAAACAGAAGCCATATTGCTTGTCAGAGAATAGGAATTGAGAGGTAAAATGTTTAACCACTTCAACATTGATTAAAGCCTCAAATACTTTGCTGAAAAGCAGTAGTAGACTAATAGGGTAATAGAGGGGTCAGAAGGTTCTCCAGAGTTTTTAAAAACAGGAACTACAAAGAAGGACTTCCAACAAGATGGAAAGCAGGAAGCAGCAAGGCAATAGTTGTAGAGTTTGGAGAGAGCTGGAGCCAGCTCAGGAGCACATTTCTTTTGGATGATGGCTGGGATCCTGTCAATACCGCTTGTGTTATAGGAGCCTAATTTAGAAATGATGACTGAGACCAGTGACAGAGTTATGGACATATAACTCAGTAGAACCTCTTCTAGCTTCTTGTTTTCCAGTCAAATTTGATCTTCAGAAATTTAAATGCAATGTCAATTATTATCTTCTCTCTTCTTAATTCCTGTTCTTTTATTTTTGCTTTAATTTTTTTTTCTGAAATTCTCTCACACTTAGTAACCCCTTTCATCTTAGTGTCTTTATTGCTTTGTTTGGGATGAAATGATTAAAAACATTTTGATACAAATAAATAACATACCTGTGTCCTGTCCTATATCTTCTTACAAGGGAAATGATTGTGTTATTTATTAATTTCTGGCCACAGTGTCTGTTGTATAACTCCATCATTTCTGATCCCATATTCTACATTGCTTTTCAGACAGTGTGGACATAGGAATCAGTATTGCAATCAGTGTTGATTCCTATGACCACACTATATATAATAGTATGAGAAGGACTAGTGTTTATTAGACCAAATCTTATGCTTAGCATTAATACATTATACATGATGTAGTCCATAGGTATAGGTCCAACAGTAAATGTGATTTGATAGTGGTTTTAAATTAGTATGGAAAAAAAAAAGATAATGAATAATGTGATAGAAGTATGAATAATAAATGTGTCTAAAAAGCAACTAGTTTAGATTAACAAAGACTAGCTCCTCCACATCTCTTCCTTTATTCATGTATCAAATCCACTCACCATTTAAAACTATTTGATTTTAACACTGATACTACTGTGACATAATGCTAGTTTCAGTTGAGTCATAATAATTACAAAAAGAAAACCAGGCTGGTGAAACTTTGAATCTTCACGTTTATCAAACGCTAAACATTCCATCTGAAAATAAAGAATACTGAGTTAAAAGAAAAGTCTGTCAAAACAGTCTTCCAACTTGGGATTCTGTCTGATATTTAATTCAATCTATCTTGAACTGGCATTTTGGCTTCAGTCACTTTCCCCCCACTATAATGTAGCTTCCTTTGCCTCTTCTATAGATATTTTGATTCATTGGCTTGTTGGTACCCTAACTTCATGAATTCAAACACAGTACTAGCTCCCATAACTTCACTATTCAAATTGCTAGTTGTATAAATGTTCTATACTATTTGTTTCTTCTTTTGAACTTTTCACTTGAACTCACTTCCTGCTTTCCTGTTAATTACTATCTTAAAAAATATGAATGCAACAAAATATCAATAGAATATCAATATATGGATCAATATAATTTATCAATAAAATATAACAGTAGAATAGAATATCAGTCAACATCTTCTGCTCTTTGAAACCTGTTCTTTTATTGTCCTCTCAGTTACTGCTTTATCCTAGTGTTTTTTTTTTTTTGTTTGTTTTTTTTTTTTGCCTTGCTTGGGATGAAATGATTAAATTACAAAAGATAAAATACAAAAGTTTCATAACATTGCATTAATAATTTTCAACCATTTAATGTTTGGATTTAATTATTCTTGGTAAAATGTAAACCTTTTTGTTACTATCAAATTCTTATGACTAAAATCAGTTTCAATTAATCTTCAGTTGCACCTTCTTGGTTTTCTTAGGAGAGTGACTCATTGCACCTCGGGATAACATTATGAAGTGGAATCATTATATTGAATCAATTACAAGGCCTGCTGCTAAGAAAATTGGCTCACTGTGTCATGCTAGATAATTTTTCTCTTTAGAATCTATCTTGCATATTTATAAGTCTACTATTTGTCCATGCTTTGAATATTGCTGCTAGTTATGGTCTTGTGCTATATATTTAGAGATTCTGGATAATATCCAAAAAAGAGTCTGCAATGTTATTGATCCTGACCTGGCAGTACTAGATTAGCCACAAGATTTTATTATTTTACAGTTGAATTTAGATGCATCTGTAAGTTTTATGCTAACAGTTTCTTCTCTTGCACTTCTCACTTATGGAACTCTTTTCTGGTCCAGCCAACTTTGATCTTCAAAAACTTAAATCTTCAAAAACTTAAATCCAATGTCAATCATTATCTACTGTCTTCTTTGACTTTTTTTTTCTTCTACTGTACTCTTCTTTTATTGTTCTCACTCCTTAATAATGTTTCTTTTTTTTTTTTTTTTTCTTTCACACTTAAGTAGCCCATTGTGTCTTAGTGGCTTTACTGCCTTGCTTGGGATGAAATGATGTGCTATGTCTCTTCAGTATGTAGGTAATCATGGCTCACTACAACTTCCTGTCCTTTGTAGCAATAAGCAATGTTTGTTCCTTGTCAGTCATTCATTTGCCCAAATATGTTTAACTTTTGCTTTCATCTGTTTTTTTTTTCTTCTCTCAATCAAATTCTTCTACATTACCACTGAACAGAAACCATTCAGAATAGGCTAATGACTTCACACATGCATATGCATTCACTTAATACTAACGGAAATTAACTGCAACACACAAACTATATGCTAGCTACATACATCTCTGCTACAACTTTAGTGAAAATTAACTTTTCATACTTTAAGTGTTATATAACAAAAAAAAAAATTATGAAAGTGAATTTCCTCATTACTTTTGTAATTTATCAAAAATAAAATTGTTCTTATGATTTTGCAATTTTTCTTTTCTTTTTGGTTTAGTCACACAAATATTTTATATATGAATTGATTTTCTGTTCAACTGGTTCAGAAAAAAAAATTTATAATACATCTATTATTCATTCAGACAGAGTTATGACTGTTATGGACTTCTGATTTCTACACAAAGAAAAATATGTAAATTGATTTTCATTTCAAAACATACAAAGTTACTTATAAAACAGTTGGCTTACAAAAACTTTGAATGTTTTGTTTAACAACATTACACTCTGAAATAAAACACCTCAACTGCTGAAATGAATGAAAATTTTCATGAACATGTTCACTGATGGCTGTAGTTTGAAAAGTTACCTAAGGGGATGACTCAAATTTTAATTCTGCTAACTCTATAAATCATTAGCTTAAAAGCTGCGCTCTGTGTGGACTTTTAAACAAGCTCCTGTGTAGGGCTAATTGGGTCTCTTGCCCAGAACTAAAAGGAACTCTGGCCCAGCTTAGAAAACAGCAATGACATTTTTGAAGAAATAACTCTATTCCTCAGTTCACTCCATGGAACTTCAAAACCTCACTTTAACTCTGATTCAGGCCATAAGTCCAATTCTGTCCAAAAGACCAATTTGAACCGAAATTCAAAATCAGGCAGAAAATTGAGTTCTTCAAATCACAAATTCTATGAAACTTCAAAACCTTACATCAGGAAACCTCTTACTTTAACTCTGATTCCTTGGCATTTTTAAGAAATAAAATTGATTTTTCTCAATTCACAAAATATTGGAGATATTTTAAACTGAATTTAAAACAAAAAATTTTTTTTAATTCACAATGTTTTTGTCTTACTCAATATAAATTTAAAAATTATTAAATCACAAATTTTTTTTTCAGTTATTTTAAAATTTGAATTTTTAACTGTTCCCTCATTCAGACACAAATTCTCCAATGTCAGATGCTCAAAGCACCAGATGAAGGGCAGATTTCCAATCCTAGGATCATCCTGATTCCAAAAAAGGTATAATATTTCTACATAGGGCAAGTGTGACCTGAGTTAGAGGGCTTTCAAACACATGGACGAACAGACGGAATTTGCTGTTTATTTATTTAGAAGATTAATAGGATTGGTTAAGCTTGCAGACAAAATGGAAAGCTTTAATAATGAAAATGTCATAAAGAAAAGATTCTAATGCAATTTTCAAATTGAAATTTTCCCAAGCAAACTTTTACACAATGTTTAATATACTGTTAAACAAACATCAATTATGCACAAGATGTTGAAAAAGAAAATCAGCCTCGGAAATATTTTAATTGAAATCAATCACCTTTTAGATTTTTTTCTCGTGGTATCATAGCAAATAGATGCATCCAACCATCAACTTTCAACAGCATCAGTGACCAGATGTGTTTATTGTCCGTGAAGAGCCAATGAAAGTGAATGTTCTAGTTGATTAATTGTCTCCTTGTCACCCTATTTTTTTTATTGCAGAACTAAAACTCAATGCTTCCAATTTAGTATTTCTCAGATTTTCTAAGACATCACATAAGCATAGCTCTTTTACATTCTAAGATCCAAGCCATCATTAATTTTCCTCCGCTGAAATCTCTTTGGAGACAACAATGCATAATTGTTGGTATTATCAGTTATTCTAAATGTTTCATTTCAAAATGGCTTGCCTGATTAACATTCATAGATATGATTAAGACATGTTCTTGCCTTTCTTGAAGAAACTCTAGAAGCATATGTGAATTATATACATGTGTAACTGCAGACAAGAAATAACACTTATACCCTCGATGTTGATTTCACTGAATTCAAATGTGATAGAAAACTATACCATGTGATCAAGAGGATCAATGATAAACATATCAGATCACTATTTTAGTTTTCAAGAATCCTAAGCTTGAAGACTCTGATGTAGAAGAAAATAAAAGCAAAGTCTGCAACACAAAAATCAGTAGGTACACAAGCCACTACAGGTCACTTCAAAAAAACTTCCACCAATTGCCTGCTCACTTTTGCTAACATGCTATTGTCCCAAAACAACTAGTTTTAACAGACTGCTTTTCCTCCGTGTATCAGGTCATCTCATAAGTTCTGTTTGAATTTTGAATAAAGAAAACAAGTGACCAAATGTTACATTTAATTACAGATTCAATCAACAATGTATTTTCCCTGATTATCTATGACTTCCTTCCATCTATTAACAAGCTTACTAATTCCATTACTGTAAAATTCTTTTGGCTTTGATTCAAAGAACTCACAAATGTCAGTTTTAACCTCTTCCTGTGTTACAAAAACTGTTTCTTCCAAATGATTCTGTAAGCTACAAAACAAATGGTAGTCTGAAGGAGCAAGATCGGGAGAATAAGGTGCATGAGGAATTTTCTCCCAACCAAGTTCTTCGATCTTTTGTGACGTGATTCTTGCTGTGTGGGGTTGCACATTGTCCTGATGAAACATCACCTCTTTTCGATTCACTAGAGCAGGTCTTTTTTTCCTCAAAGCTTGGCTTAAACGCTCTAATTGCTGACAGTATATTTGAGCATTAATTGTTGCATTAGGTGGTAAGAATTCAAAGTGGATTATTCCTTGGTGATCCCACTAGATTGAAAGAAGAACCTTTTGCCCATGAAGTTCCCTTCTTGGCTGTGGCTGGGGTCCTTCCCCTTTACCAAGCCACTGTTTACGATGCTTAACATTTCGATAAAAGATCCATTTTTCATTGCCAGTCACAAGTCTATCCAAAAAAGGTGAAACAAGTTGGAGAGAAGAGCAGATGTCAACTCTGTATTTGAGGTTGTTTTCAGACAATTCATGAGGCACCCATTTTCCAAGTTCAGGAACTTTTCCAAGTTGTTGAAGATGATGATGAATAGTATGGTTTGAACTGAGAACCACTGCCGATTCCTCCACTGATAAAGCAGTATTTGCTTCAAGAAGCTTTTCATCAAACTCAACTGGACGTCCGGTTCGATCTTCATCTTCAAGGGTGAAATCTCCACCTCTGAATTTTGCAAACCATCTTCTGCAAGTTCTTTCATTCACACATTCCTCTCCATAAACTGAGTGAATGTTTCTAGCTGCTTCGGCTGCTGAGTTTCCTTTCTTGAACTCAGAAAGCATTATGTGCCTCAAATGATTCTTGGGTACTTCCATGTTAGCAGGGTTTTAATCAAACAAAATTTAATTTTATTGTTCTTTGAAATAAAATTTGATCAATTTAAATGCATCTAAACATAAAAATAATATTCAGCTCCATTAGACATTATAAAATACTCTTTAAATTTCGTTCATTTTAACAAAAAGGTAAAATTCAGACAGAACTTATGGGATGTCCTGATATATAAACCTGCTCTTATTTACACATACAAGCCTTTCATTTAAACTCCAACATTTAAAAAGAACATTTAATTCAAAACATTTCTTATTTTTACAGGCTTCCCTTTGCTAGTTTTGTATCTTTATTGGGAAAACATGAACCCACAAATAAACAGTGTCAAAATCATGTTTTTTTCCATAGACACCACTATTATTTTAACTACAATTGGCAATGTTTATTGTTTTAAAAAGCAATGATTAGAATTGTAATAAAACCTAAACATATGATGAAAGTGACTTCATACATTTTTTTTGTTCTTGAAAATTTATCACAAAAATATTAAACTATTTATTTATTAGATTGTTTATTTACAACATTCTAAAGACTAATGCAATTAATTTACCATAAAGTTCGAATCAATTGGCAATTAGCCAATGTTTTGCCAACCAATAAATGCTATAATAAATAATGTAAATAAACAATCTAATAGTGTTTATTTTTGTTTTCAATTCTCAAGAACAAAGAAAATTTATAAATTCACTTTCATGTGTCTAGGTTTTATTACAATTCTAATCATCACTTTTTAGAATCAATATTACCGAAGAGTGACATTCGTTAAAGGAATAGGGAAAAAATGTCCTTTTGACACGGCATTGTTTTGCTGTTACAAAGGTCCAAGACTGCCCTTTATTGTTGTTTGAATCATATATAAAAATGATAATTTTTATATGCTGTTAGTGTTAATCCATTTATATGTTGAATTCATTTTCTATTTTAAGATTGTTACAAGCTGAAATTTTCTACTAAATTCTGTTACAGGTCTTATAGTTAATTTAAATCACCTATCCTTTTCCAATATTCATGATATTCATACTAACTTCTACAGTGTGAAATTGTTCCTCTTTGAAAAGTCTCCAGGCATCCTAGCTCTGTGAAACTAACCATAACTCATCTATTCCTTCCTCTGATTTTTCGATCCCTGGCTACCTTCTACTTAGAAAGGAGCAAGGCCTGGGAGTTTATGTCTGCAAACATTTCCCACTAGCTAGGGAGCTCTCTCTTGAATATCCTGACCATTCATACATCTGTCTCCGTCTCTCACTACTTAATTCAGTCAACTATCTCTTCTTTCTCTACCGTTCCCCTTCCTCTCAAGACTGTTGCATGCTAGACAGTATTTCTGGTAATATAAACAAGACCATTTCCTTATACCTGTCTGCAAACATATTTGTGTTCGGTGACTTTAACGCTCACCATACCAGGTGGCTTGAGCACTCTATCACTGGCATCCAAACCCTGAAGTTTTCAATCACTCACACGTTAACTTTCCTATGCATTTCCCCAGTAATCCTGATGGAAATGTTTCTCTTTTCAATCCTTTTTTTTCCTCTAGCACTGACTCATCGCACTATGCAGCTCTGCCCCCTTAGCAACTCTGATTATGAGGTAGTGTCTGTAAACATTTCCTTTGCTCCTCCACCAGACATGAATCATGAATGTTTTCATTCCAGCTAGGGAATACCAAATAAAACCACATTCATCTCCTTGGTTCTAACCTGCTTGCTCAGCCACTGTATCACTTCTTCTGACTGTACCAGAGCAATATGTCTGGTTGCAACAGATATCTCTTTATTTCTGCTCATAATGAATGCAAGCCTGTCCTCAAGGAAGCAAAGTTATTATTTGCTGATAGAATGAAACAACATATAGCATCTCACAAGTTCAGTTCTAGAGATTATTGGCGGCTTTGCAAGAGTGTGCTGAACAACAGCAAATCCTGAATCTCTCCTCTATTCAATCAATTCGAAGTACTAACATCTACAGCAGATAAGGCTGAATGCTTTGCTTGTAAATTCTTTTCAAGCTAACACTCAATTCATTTGAACACATTCTTTTTTATTTTTTTTTATAGTTGTTTTACTTTGTCTTACATTGTTCCTTTCTTGTATTATTTTGCCAATTTCACTTAAAAATGCCTGCTTATTCAAAAAAAAAAAAAAAAATGTACAACTTTTGGCATTTGCCTAAAATCACTATGCATTATCCTATTGGACCTTTCTTCCTATCTCCTAAAAGGGTCATCATCACCTTTATAAAGAAACATTGTTAGAGTGCAAGGTATCTGCTTCAAAAATAAAATTGTAATGAAAAAGATTTTAACATGCTTGTAAAGAGATGAATTTTATTATTTTCCTTACAGGATGTCAAATTCAAAGGATGGGTTACCAGGCCCGAAACAGTGATTTATCTACACTACGCATAACATTACATTGTGACACGCACGCTCTAGTCCAACAATTGCAGTTAAGAGGTAAGTAGTTCAGGTCTTTTGGAGGTGGGGGACTGTCAAACATTGACTGCAGCACTTTGATTTTAACCCTAAAATATTCTAGAATACATGATCTCTGCAATGAAGAAGTCTATTTGGAGTGGAAATGTCCAGTGTTCAACTCCAAATGATTTTAGGAATGTATTTTGATAGCAGTCTTCTGAAAAACTAAGTAATTCATGAAGAATGCTACTTGGTATACCAATTAAAGGTGTTGTTGAAGCAAAAATGGGGTAAAAAGCAATAGAAAGTTGTTCTCTTTTTCCCTGACTTGCTCAACCTTGTCCACTGCCTACATTCCTCTGTGACTCCTGCCTACAACTCTTCAGGAGTAAGCTGGGCCTTCACAGCGGTCAAACACTGCCACTGGAGGGGAGAAAGAGAATAAGGAGAGAGGATGACGATCCCTATGCTCAGATGCGAGCTGGTGATGCCTACTACTATGACTACTAAATGAAAAAAATAGAAAAGTCCTTAGTGTTGCATTTCCTCCTGAGAAGGAAGTGCATCAAACTAATGATGGCACCAGTCTTTATACACACACACACACACACACACACACACACACACACACACACACGTGTGTGTGTGTGTGTGTATATATATATATATATATATATATAAATAAAACATTAATACAAGTAAAAAGGTTTGTCACTTAGCTACTGATTGGTGTTATCTTCAGCATTCCTACTTCAGAGTTTTGTAGACAGACCCTCCAGTAATCACTCCATCCACTTACCAGGGAGTAACAACTCACTGCTTATAAGTCTTGATTTTTCTTTTTTATATTCACTTTTCATTGGTGTAAGTTTCTTTTTTCTTTGTTTGTTTGTTTTTTTTCATAGCATGTGTATGTGCACGCCCATGTATCTGTGCGCATGTCCATATGTGTAGAATGTCATGTGTAGTTGTTCCTTCGGTCATTTTTTTTTCACTTTACACTTACTCCTTATTGTTTTGTTTTTTTTTACCTTTTCTCTCTTTTTCATCTTTTCTTTCAATTTTAGCCATTGTGACTTCTGGTTTTCCAGACACATTCCTCTATCAGGTTTTTCTGGTGAGGAAGGTAGCTAGATACTAAGCATCTGTCAATGGGCAAATGAACTTTCTTGTAGAGTTCAACAGCTATCTGATACAATTTGGTAGACTGAGCCCCATAGCACCCAGTGCAGTGATGATGCAGCACCACTGGGCAGAAGACTTGTTAGACTAAAGTGAACAGCCAGAGTGATGGAATTAACAGCAATGTGTCTGTGAGCCTTCAAGTTGGAAGTTACTGGCTGTGGTTTAACCTGGAAAGGGATGGGTTTTGCCAGGTCAACTTGCCCAATATGTGCTATACATGAATGAATACCTCTCTGGCTTTCAACCCAGGTATGTAGAGGGAACTGGTCAGGTGCTCAGCTGTGCAGCACCTCACAGCCACACCTGGACATGGAATTAATGATGATATAGGTGGATAAAATGCAAGGTGAGAAATGCAAAATCCACCAGTTACAGTTTATATTAAAAAATATTAGATACAGGGATGCTCAGCTTTTTTTTTTATGTCCAGTGTGTTTTGGTGATTAACTTAGCTGATCTCATTCAGCTTTTTATAACTTCTGTTTATTATTATTATTATTATAAGATATATGAGGTCTGATCAAAAAAGTATCATGACAGTTGCTATGACAATGGAGCTGAAGTACACAGTGGAGCCACATGGCACAGATAGACCTTGAACTCTGTCGTACATGTACACTGTTAGAACATTCCTTCTTGCTTCCATTGTTTATAGCTGTGATTGAAAGGAAAGTGTGTAGAGTGTGGTCGTCTCACCACACCACAGAGGTTCCATCAGTAATGATGGCTTGTTCAGCAGTTGTCTGGCTGAGAACAACATTTCCCAGGTCTGACAGCCACCATATTCCTCAGATCTTGCCCCTTGCAACTTTTTCCTCTTCAAAAATCAAATCCCACTTGAATGAAAGGAACAAAATTTCAAGACATTAAGGCAAATCAAGAGGGTGCAACAAGGCAGCTGCTTGCTATCCACCCCCCCGGCCCCACAATGCTTCCATTGATGCTGGATGAATTGCGTAGCTTCGGAAGGGGACTACTTCAAAGGAGTTTAAATGCTGAATTAATATGTGGTGTTGTAGTTTCACTTTTATAGCCCAAGATCCGATACTTTTTGATTAGATCCTCATCTATATAAGACTGACTCCATCAATAAAACTATTGAAGAAGCTCCTTCTCAGAATGAAAGACATCACTAAGGAGCTTTTCATTTTGGCATTCATTTACCCACTATTAGTTTAATATATAGATTTATAAATCTTCTACTTATTCAGTGGAAAATAATATTTCATTTCAAAAATATTTTTTTTACTGTAAACATATATTTCTGAAAATGAATATAGCTACAATACTGTTGATTATATTGTTTTATATGTATTTTTATTTTATATTAGCTCTTATAACAGACTATTATTAAATACAACACTCTGTGGCTAAAAATTATGTTCTGACTTCGATGTCTACAGTTAAAAGAGAAAGAAAGAAGACAATATGAGTAAAGATAGATGCAACAATAGTGTTTATTAAACATAATGGATGTAGTATTTACATTCAGTCTAATGTCTTCAGCTTTGTTCTAATTATCAAAACTAGCTGGACTTATGGAATTTCCATGGACCAACTAATAGAATGTTGAGTAAACAAACTTTTTCTACATATATTTATGCATTTTTATGCATAAATATATGTAGAAAATATATTGCATTGAAGAAGGAGCAATTAAAATCTCTACATATAGAATGAGATACAGTCAGCAAATAGTAAAATTGCATATATTTGTATAGGTATATTTACAAATACATAAAGTAATTGGTCTGTGGTACTCCCCCTTCCCAACAGAGCCATGACAGTTTCCTCTGATATGAATACAGAAAACAATAGACCTATATATGTACAAAACTATATAATACATGCCACATATAAATAATTTCCTCTTTTGAAAGATATTCATTTAATTATATATATATATATATATATATATATATATATATATATATATATAATGTGTGTGTATATATACCTATAAACCAAGGACACATGCCTAATGCAATCAAGGGTCTCCAGAATTTCTGAAAACACTCCATTCCTTCAAGACCAGTACCTCTCGGTAGACAATGTTCTTAATAGTTCACCCTCTTCTCCTTCCTTGTCTGTTTGTTTCCATCACCTTAACCCTTACATTTGAGTTTGTGAGCTCTAGATTATGCCACATGCAATTGCTCAATTATTGAACACTGGTTGAGGTAAGAACAATCCCTACCTTCTCGAATGCCTGCCCCCTGTGACTTGTTAATAGTCATGGCGTATGACAGACAGGAAACTGAGTTCTCTCCAAGTTGAATGGCAAGTTAGAGCCACTTGGAGCCATCTTTATTCTGGGGATGGGGACAAATCTGCTAATTAGTGAGCCATTAATCAAGGAAGCCTCAATTGAATGTTGATGCATGGCCACCACTTCCAGTCTTGTACCATTACAGAGTCCATTCTGGATAGAAATGTTACAAAGAAGCATTACTACTGAGCTGGGTTTTAAACTCAATTTATGAGGAAGCATTCCTGATGGTATCAAAGAGGATAGAAATTTAAGTGGGTAGCACTCAGCCTCAGGAGGATCATCTGTCAAAACTTTATCTGCAATATAATAGGGGCAACAGTCACCTGGAAGTTTATCAAAACTTTTTCATTGATCAAGAGGCAGTTTGAGTTCTTTGACAAAAGAATTACTCCATTCCTTGTCTCTTCCTCAGATGTATTGTTGAAGTTATCATCCACTAGAGAGCTGTAAATGCATGAAATTTGCAGCATTTTTATGTCATCAACAGCAAGATTAGGGTCTTGTGAAGTGACTGAGGTTCCATTGCTAAGATGCAAAAACCATGCCTGCAAATTTCCTTTGATCTGCTGTTGTCCTGATGTTTTGGCTTAATCTGTATTGGATGAAAATCAGCCATAGAAGAGAATTTTTAATACAGATTTCAATGATTACCGCACAACTTCCTCTTGGCAATATAAATAGGACTTGCCTAAAGTCTCCCCCCAAGAACACAACTTTACCACCAAAAACAGTAGCAATGCCAGTGATATCTTGCAAAGCTTTATCAATAGCATGGATAGCAAATGAAGGGATCAGAGAAGCCTCATCCAACATGATCAAATTCAGGTTTCGTAAATAATTTTCATGGTCTGAAGTGGCTGGTACATTACAAATACTAGCCTCTGTGAATGGGACAGGCAATTTGAATAAACTATGGACAGTCTTTCCACCTGACAGTAGTGTAGAGGCAATGCTTGTCCAAGCAACACTGCGCAAGTTCCTTCGCAGATATGAAATTATGGTATTAAACATATAAGTTTTACCACAATCTCCTCCTGCATCTACATAGAAACAGCAGTTTTGGGGCACCTCACCTCTCCTCTCCTCTTCTTATCTACAGATTTAAACACAGCATTAGCAATCAGTCTCTGTTCATCAGTAAGTGTTGCAATGCTTAGGTGATCGAGGTCCTCATGATGGTCAAGCTGCAGTACTCCATTAGATTCAGGCAGCCTAATTGCTAAATAATGCCATTCTCTATCAGAATTGCATCAATTGAATGCAATGACATGTTTTCTGCATGGTCTGCATTAAAACCTTGATGCAAGAAATCTTCAATCATCAATTCTTTGCAGAGCGGGGGGGTCCACAGGTTAAGAGCAATTACAGCGTTCATATAAGTGCACAATGCAGCAAACAACATATAACTTTAAGGGCATCTGACAGGCAGCAGCATCTAGCAATGCATGTTCCAGTGTGTCATTGTTTAAGAGAAGGTGATATCTCAGGCATGCTGCCTTAAATGTTGGCAAGATTTCTCCCTCTACAGTGTGCAAATCCTGTAAGCTCACAGTGCCTGAAATATGCAGCAGCAACATTCGCAAATTAAATTTTTCTGTCTCTAGGGCTATACATTCTACTGATGATTCCTTTGCCTTGGTGTCCATCTTCTAGATCCTTTATTAAACACATAATGCAGCAGAATGTCAGGGTACAAATGGTTCATTGCATCATCATCATCATCATGATGCTCATTCAGTTTAAACCATGCAGTGAGGGTAGTGTCACGGTTCCTCTGTGCCTGAGCAGCTTGCTGGGCATTGCCTCTGTGAAAGTAAACTCTTTGCTGGTCTTCAAGACGTACAGCAAGTCTGTAGACAATGTGAGATGTGTCATGTAGCTTGAACTTTAACAGTCTCCACATAGCTTCCAGGGGAGAAACATATCGGCAAGCAAGATAATTAGTAATTTCATCATGAGCTTGATTCTGCTCACAATCTTCCACTGGGTTGTCTCTTACTTCAACAGAAGCACAGTCATGTCTCCCTTGTACAATGTACTTGAAGATTTCACTGATGAACAAATTTCTATATTAATGTAGGTTCTGTACTTTTTCAAAAGGTAGGCATTGTACGACACAATGTTCCTATTGTCAACTGAGTGACGTCCAACTTGAACATTGATTTTAGTATTGAATCTTCTGTACAATGGATAGCCATTCAAATTCAGAAGCATTTCATCTCTGTAGTTCTTTGGGAAATTCTTTTGGAATGAGCCATTTTCCATGCAAGGGGAAGAAGGATTATCTGTTCCTCAAGGACCATGTATCATGCATTTTTTTTTTTTTTTTCCTAAATCATGCAAGACTGGATCATCATTGGCATCAGGAGTTTCAGCAGTTACAATCCTATCACCGTTTCTTAGTTTCTCATCATTTCTCAACACTACCAATATGTAGCAGTAGGGCAAACTTCTCTTCTGAAACTCAATGACATCAACATGAGCCACTGGCACCCAAAAATATGTCTATCCTTTATGTCCCTCATAATTTCTGCAAGGTGTGACTTGTACACTCAGGCAACTAAATCTGGCCTATTTTCAGGTGTTTCATTTTGCTGTAGATTATCTCACGGCACTTTGAGTTGCAAGTGTAAGTGATGAACAAGTCTGGCTTACCATATTTTGAAACAATTGACATGGCATCCTGAGAATATTGATGCATACTCCTTGAACTGCCTGTGAATGAGGAGGGCAGCATCACTGGCACTCTTGGTTCAATATTCTCACCTGCTCCTGTGTTCAAATAGTCCATCAATTTGTTGTACCTTTCCACTCGCAATTGGGCCTGATTGTCCCTGCAACCTTCATCCTTGACATATGCATCCACAACATACTGTTGAAATAATTTTCCAGCTCTGTGAATAACACTAAGCCCACCTCTGAATGCAAGGCAATAGCTGTAGTATTCTTTCATTGTTAGACGATTATGTACATGTCTGACATAAAACAAAAAAAATTTGATGAAATAGGAGTTAAATATAAAACCAATTTGAAAGGAAATTGAAAAATGGCATGTAAATTAGGTTCTAATTAGTTAAGTGAAACTAAAAATAAAATTAACTGAAGTATGACACACACTGAAATAAAATAAATAGATAAAATAAAAATACTGAGTGATGGACTAAGTAAGGAAGGAACATGCACAATTATAATAAGATGTCACACTGGTGACTACATTTGGGCATGATGGTAACAAGCAGAAAAGAACAACAGGCTTAAGACTCCAAATTCTAGTGTCAGGATTGGAATTAAAGGCCTTTGTGATTTCATGAAGACATTTAATCCCATTTACTATATCACCAAATTTACAAACCAACCCTTTAATTCACTTGATCACTGAAGTTAAGCAACATTGGGCCTGGTCAGTACCTAGATAGGTGATCACTTGGGAATACCAGCTGCCACAAGCTTGGATGTGTGGGTGGTGTAATGGATAATGGCTTGGAATTGTTAAGTGGAGAGCCAGGTTCCAATTCCCTTTGTGTTTGTTATATTCACTTATGAGCAAATACTTTTGGGAAAGTATGAATCCACCTCTTCTCCCTCCAGCTATGGGTTAATTAGTAAGACTTTTATCATTAATTTACTATTATATCCTCTCCCCCCTCCCCCAAACTAAAAAACTTTATTACAATCTAAAAATATTTCCTGGTTTTAAATAACCTGCAAAGGGTTGATAAGCTGTAGAAAATGAATCCATCAAATCAAATTTAATTCACTAGGCTATTTGAAATTATTGACCTCCAATGGAGGTTTCTGATAAACCCCTCAGCAGAAGTGCCAAGATTTTACTGACTGCATGCCAAAGATTAAGGAGGAGGAATTTTGCATGTTGTAGTTTAAATACTGGTTAGTGGTGATATGGTTTCTACGAGGAAAATCAGTTGTAAAATAAGGAAGTTCGTTTTGGGGCTAAACTAATCATCTCTTTGAAAGGGGACACAACACTGATCTTAGAAATAGTGAGTCATGAAAAGAGGATTTTTCTTGGCACTCCAACCATCCTTGATATAAAATTATCAGGATTTGTAACAGAATTGAAGTTTGAGATAACTTGTTGAAAACACTGTATGAATAACACAGGGAAAGATTTTGGAACTTAGTTGGTTTCTACTCCACGTGCCATATTCATCTGACCTTGTATTAACTTTTTTGATCACTATAAAATGCTCTGATGAGAAAATTTTTTTTCTAATGAAAATCAGATTAAAGAGTTTATCAAAAACTTTTTCACACTAAAACCTAGAGGATTTTCTGAAAAGGTATTGAAGATCTGCCTGATAAGTAGCAACAAGACATTGCAAATAATGAATATATAATTGAATAAAATGTTAATTATGTTATATAATTAACATTTTAATATAGTCAACCATAGTCGGGATTGTTGAGCTAATACAAATAATTCTCTCTTTAGTTGCATTGTATGTGCTTTGCCAGGGCTACCTACAGTTTTGAATTCAGAGTTTTCCTTTTCCTAGACAAGACTATAGAACCCAGTCTGTCCTCCTATATATCCATAGCTAGGGGGAGATTTGGATCCATACCTTTCCCAAGGGTATTAGCACATAAGTGAATGTAATGAATTCAGTTTTCCAATTCCTCAATCCAAGCTGTAATCCTTTACTCTACCATCCCCCACCTATAAATATGTAATTGTAATTTATTTTTTAAAGAATAAAGTTGATAAATAGAAATGGAAATTATTTATGACTCAACATATTTCTGTCATTAGATGATATTAAAATCATTTAGTTTTAACCTGACTTTAAAAGAAAATACATGACTTTTGATTGAATTGTTACAGCTGTTAATGTATGTTGACAGGGATTAAATTAATAAATGAGGAAATAGCCAACGTCCTCAAATTGTCCAAATCATGCTTTGAAAATCATTTGTATTTTTCTAATTATATTAATCACATTGATGTGTTGCTTCCACATAGATTAATAAAAAGTCCTGTATTTCCACATATGATTCACTAAACATCATGAAAATGTTCCATTTTTTTTTTTTTTTTTTTTTTTTAAACATACTGACATAGGCAATAAAAAGTGGATACTTAACAACAATATGAAATACAAGAGATCATGGGGCAAGCAATTGGTGTTTTCAGTTGGTCTGTTTGGGTGCACTACTTGTTCAAACCCATTGTTTGGTTCTCTGGAAGGATCTCAGAGAAGAAAAAAAACCTTCCCATACCCTCATATATGCAATATTGCTGTCTTTGGCAAAAGATCATCTTTAATATGGTTAGTGGGGGTTCTTTTTGCTTGATATCAATATTGTGTTGCTTTTTTGTTGTAAACTAACAGCAAAAACAGAATAAAGATTAATCCAATATTTTATACTCTCTTTCTGACTATTAATATTACTTGAGGATCAAATTCTTCAAGCAGGATTTTCTTTTTGATCAGTGAAAAATCATTTTTTTTTTTTTTCTCACAAAAAATCATTCAATTATTTTTATTTTATTTCCTTATAAATTTTGTGTCTTCAAGGTTTTACACAAGAACAAGCTGAAGGAATCACTGAAGCTTTGGTTGAAATTGTCAACAATACACTGGATCAACAGTCAAAAAACATGGTCACCAAATATCAACAGGTAAATTAATATCTACAAATGTCATATGAATTTTCAATAAAATCTGAAAGTCCTTTTCACTTTATTACTATGTGCCAAATAAACACAAAAAACCAAAATCTTTCCAACTCTGATCTCATCTGTAAGGTTTTTATTTCAGCATCTGTTGAACAACATTGTTATTCATGGTTATCTTCTTGACTTGACCAAACTTAATGTTGGTAACTATGGACAATTGGCATTATCAGACTGATGCCATCCACCCTTTTTATCCATTAAAACAAGTTATCAGTGTACTTATATTGTAATCATTGAAATAATTATCTATCCTAGACAGATTTAGTTTTTGGATAGTTTTATGATGCCCAAGTAGCATAACTATTACCGGCATGGAAAGTGTAATTAGAAAAAGTTCAATTTTTTGCAAATGTCTCTTTTATGGTTTAAATAATAGAGTAGACTGAGCTCTCGAGCCTTGGATGGTAGCCAGTAAGAGAAAGAAAAACCCTGAATTCAAAATCGGGAAAACCATTCTACTATCTTTCTCAAGAAGGCATAGCCATTCACAGATAAAAAAAAGAAAAGGAATCTCTGGAGAGCTATGATCACATACATCTTGAAGATAGCAGTAAAAACAAAATAATTGTTTGGATACACAGTTTAGTGTGTGTACTGAAAGAAGTTCATAGGGTTTCTGAAGTGAATTGGATAACAAAATAGTTCAATTTGTGGTGGAAATTCAGAGATGGAAGTTCATAAGGACAAAATTCCGATTAGTACTATTTTACATTATCAGCTTACGGCTATATCATGTTGAAATACTGGTTCTTGTCTGATCACCAAATTTAACCAATGTTGAGACTGGTCAGTATCCTCGATGGGTATCCCCTTGGGAATACCAGGTGCTGTAAGCTTGAATGTGCAGATGGTGTGATGTATAATGACTTGGAATGAGAAATTGAAGAGTTAAGCACAATTTTCCAATTGAGTTCATTACATTCACTTATGCACAAATACCCTTGAGAAAAGTATGAATCCATCTCTCCCTTTCCCAGCTATGGGTTACATCGCAGGACAGACTGGGTCCTATAGCCTTGGTTGGCAACCAGTATACTACAGAAAGTAATTGACATGATCCCCAAAGCATGCATCACACATGGCATGTGAGGAAGAAAGAAGTTACTTTACTTTAACCCGCTGTGTGAAAGTGCATCTACCGAACTTATCAGGCGGTCAGGGTTCAAAGGAGAAGTGATTTACTGTAATCACAGATAACATTATCAATAGGTAACAAAATCAGTTGGTCCTAAACATTTTATTCAAAATGAACTAAAAATAATTGTTTCAAGTCAATAAAATTTGTATTAATATTTTTTTAATGTAAATTGTTCTAGTTGTTTTTTTTTTGTTTTTTTTTTTGTTTTCTTTTTCATTCTTTGCTTAACATTATCAACCAGTTACTGTGGCATGTACTTTGCACTTTTATACCCTTGTGAAAGACATTAATTTGTTTCTGAATAGCAATATAGACTGGGCTCTCTAGCCTTAGCTGTTGACCAGTCAGGGAGAATAAAAACCTGAATTCAAAACCCTGGAAATGCTACAAGAAGCTATTCCACTATCTTTCCCAAGAAGTCCTGGTAGTTCACTAATAATAAAAGAAAGGAATCTGGAGAGTGAAGATCCAGCTCCTAAAATGACATTTAACAAAAAAAAAAAAAAAAAAATTTTTTTTTTTCTATCACAATAAACAGCTTCCTTTCTCTCTTTCATATAATATTTTGTTGCTTTTTGCTTTAAAAGAAATGTTTAAGTGCTAGCGTGAAAAAGAAAATTATCCACTTGCCCCTTCTGGAATATGAAATCACTCTGGTATAGTATACATGATCTAATTTTTATCACAGCTCTGCTTATTGTGTGTCATGACATACTTCAAGATTTGAACCATTTAAGAACTTAAGTATTCAGTGAACAAATTGAACAAACTAAACCATTTTAGATACAGTATGAGTAGGTATCTAGTATCTACCATTGGTCTAGTACAAGTTTTGCATCTATGGATTCAGCCAATAATAAACTAAAAGTATTTGGAAGAGTTGACAAGTGTAAGACTTAAATTTGTCATGAACTGAACCCTATGCTGAATCAACACAAATGGAGTGATGTGTAAACATATGGAGAAAAGATTAGAAGAGAATAATAATATAATGAAGCTCACACTACTTTAAACAAAAGGTTTGGAAGGAAATTCCCATCATTACTAGAAAGAGAAATAACAATGGACTTGAGATGTCTAATTTCCTAAAAAAATTGTTTAAAAAAGTTGTAAATTTTAGCTGAGAATAACACTTTTTGGTCAATGAATGCTGTTTCCTGTACAAAGATGACTAACTTTGCCATTATCCTTACCATGCTGCTCTGCAACTGCTTACCATTTTATAGATCCTCAATTTGTCTATAGCATTCATTTCAACATTTTTTGTTTTGCATCTCTTTTTGTTTCATGTGTTTCTTTGTTTGTTTCTCTAAAATTTGGAATGGAATTTTTTTTTTTTTTTTAAATATCCTTCAAGCACATATCATTTTATTTAAGTCCAAATAGTTTCTTGGGTTACTGGTGAAAGGTGGTGACAAATTTCTAATGCAAATTATTAAATTTTTTCATTTTTAAACAGGAAGACAGAGTTCCCTACCATCACTTTTCACAACTATTTCGGGTTTTATAAAGTGTACAAATATTATTTTTATATTCCAATTAATTTCAATTTTTATTTTAATGACAGATTTTGATTTGTAAATTCATAATTCAGTCATTTCATGATAAAAACATTGTATTAACCAAATAATGTTGGTAAAACTTTCAGTATATGTTTAGATTTATATGAGCAAAGTATCATGTGAGTTTCACCACTCATTTTATATAAGAGACTTCAGATCTTGCATCCATGGAGATTTCTGGAACTAATCCTCTCATCCTCAACTGTACAGAGGATGAAATTATTTCTACAAATACCTGAAGATAAATAACAGCATTAGAAGAAATAGGATTATGATAATTATTTCTTTCCTCATCAAATAATATTAATCAAGGTGTTTGTTACTTTACCTGTCAAATGTAAAATAACAAAAAAAAACGTTTTCACAAGTTCCAAACATCCTGGGTATGACGTTAAACTGCATCCAACAGCAAGGCCTCTGATCAGGAGGTTTTGAGGAGCGTGGAACCACCTCTTAATTGCTGCTGTTTCCAGGTCCACCCTGACCCGGGGTGGTAGCACCTGTTAGGGTCCCAGCTATGGGCAAATAGTGAATTCCTAGTTTTTCCAGATCTTACCCATGTCCTGGGTATGACGATAAACTACATCCAACAGCAAGGCCTCAGATAATGTTTTTTGAAACAATAATGTTGCCAGCTATACTTTTTTGAAACAATAATGTTGCCAGCTATACGTTTTTGAAACAATAATGTTGCCAGCTATGCGTTTTTGACTTTTGAAGTCACTCAAAATCATTTTCGGCATAAAGTAACCACTAAGGTTGAGATGCCGTTAAATAAAACAATCAACAATCAAATGGAAATTCTTGACTTAAACAAAAAATATCTAGGATTATTTTGCAGTGTGCAAGCAAATAAGCTCTAGCTTGCTAAAAATGTTCCATACAAAATAGGCATTTATAATTCATATATTTGGCATATATATATATAAAAACTGGATTTGGCATTAAATAACCCACAGTGGTTGATATGCCATAAAACATAAACAAACAAACAAGTTCCAACATTTTAACATGATACAGTAACTTTCCAGTATATTGTTTCTTTTTTCAAAGTTATATCTTTCTTTTGACCCATGGCAATTTTTCTCTATCAGAAAAAAGATATCAATATCTATACTATTGTATAGATTTATTTATAATATGATGAACAACCACTGGCATACCCAGCAGTTTGTGCTACCTTACTTTTTTTTTTTTTTTTTTTTTTTTTTTTTAATCATTTCATCTCAAGCAAGGCAATGAAACCAATAAAATGCAAGGGGATTACTCAGTGTGAAAAAAATAATGAGAAATAAAAACATTGAAGAGAGAGAGAGTACAATAAATAAATTGTAGAATGTGCCACCCCTCTAAACAACATTCCCAAACTCAACATTTATGAAATATAAAGAAAGATTACAATGGCGTCCATTTTGTTTTGATTGTAGACAAAGAAAAAGGAAGACTGTAAATAAAAATAATTAGAAAAAAAACAATTTTTAGTATAAAATGTTATATAGGCACCATGAAAAATTCACTTAACTGTAACCACAAAGTAAATGTCAAGTGTATTACTTAACTATTAAGAGAATATTGGTGAAAATAGTACAATTGGAATGAGAGAGTGGGGGAAAAATGGTACAGCTAATTGTCTGCTATTTCATTATACTAATTCACCTAAATGCACCCCGCCAAAAAAAAACAACTTGCCACCTGACATCTAAGTCTGCCAATGTAGACAAGCTTTGAATTGTAGAATTAAATCTCAAACCACCAAATGTGTTGTCATAAATATTTCTAATCAGAACAGATATTATAACCTGAAATTCTCATGGCATGTTTCTTGTAGAGATAAGTATAGCCTGAAAACTTATATCAATATAAGTTGGTTAATACAAATTTTGTGATAACTGACTTGCATAAAATCTGACATAATAAGTGTAATACTTATTGGTCTCTTTTACAGCAGTAAAAAAAATTGCCTTGGATTTCCTTATTTATTTTGTTGTCCAGTTCAAAGGAGATGAATTTAGAGGAGCAATTTTTAGTTGATTATTTCAAACATTAGATCCCCACCCCCCATACACCATCTCCACATTAGAGAAATTTAGAAAATGCATTCCCTAAGTTCAAGGAATTGCTTTTAAGTTTGTTCTCAAGTGTGTTTTTAATCTTTATGATGAAGTGACTAAAGTGTGTTTTCTGGATACTTTTCTATGTTAACAGGAGATTTTGTTACAGCAACTGACAGCCGAAATAGCTGCCCTTAAAAAAGACATGATTATTTTTGAAAAAAGTGAATTTTCCAACCTTCGTCATATCACAGAGGTAAGTTTTTGTTTTATGTGCTGCCTTCAGAAGAACTTTGTGTAGTCCTAGGTGCCTGATAGGAGGTTGGGTGGGAGTGCTTTTTATTCATGAGGAAACATTTCAACCCCCACACCAGAAACTTATTAAGATTTAGGGGCTCCAATTCTGAATTGTTAGCTGCATGTGTCCTCCATACCATCCTTCCCAAGCTTGATCCTACCTTACAGATGGGTAGGAATTAATCCAGTCATTGATGGCCGGCGGAGATCTATATATAAGTATATATGCATGCACACACAGACACACACATATATATATATATATATATATATATATATATATATATATATATATAAAACCTTCAATTTATATTACACAGACATCTGTTTTTCCAAACTTTATTTCTCTAAGTCCTTAGTCTTTACAAACTCTCTTTAACGCTTCTAAAAATGCCTTTTCTCTTTTTCACTTAATTATCACCATTGTTGTGATTAAATTGTATTCAAATTTGTTTGATAAGGTTTTATCCCTCATTTTGTGCACATAAAGTTTTCTTGGCTCTTTCTTTCTTTCTCCTGGTGTTTCCCAAAACACCACCACCTTCCCCCCCCTAAAGGAGTTGCTATAAACTTTCATTCCACCATCAAAACAAAGCCAACCACAATCAGCAGCAGCCTGTGCAAAAGTTCCAACAGTAACTATATTTGGTTCAACTTTATACTTGCAGGCTTTCATGATTGCATTGTTTAAAAAAAAATATTGTTCATTTTGATTCTTTACAGTTATCATGTTACAATTTCTTTTTTAAATTAATGTTTTTTTAAACAATTCTTTACTTTTGCAAATAAAACAGATGAACCTTTAAGCTTTTAATGAAGTTTCAGTTCAACCATCACTTTTTATAGTAGAGTAGTTCAAGAGACTTGAAGCAACAGAAAAGTAGTTCTACAGAAGGATGCTGAGGATACCATGGACCAAACGTGGGCAATGAAAAAGTTTTAGAGAAAATGGAAACAAAAAGGAAAATTTTGCTTAACATCAGGAAGAGACAGTTGAAATTTTTAGGGCACATAATGAGGAAAGAAGGCTTGGATAATCTGATACTCATAGGACAGATTGCAGGCAAGAGGAACAGAGGAAACTGCATAACCTTCCTAGTGAGCTTGAGTAAATGAATGGTGGAACAAGGTTTATGAGAGATAACAAAAAGACAAAATTTATTAAGAGAGCTACAAAGTACAGGAAATTGTGGAGAGCCATGATCACCTACTTAAAAGGGCATGGCATATAGAAGTTCCAAAGGTAAACAACTATGGCTGTCTTCACCACCACTTCTAAATTTTAGAGCCTTTTTAAGTGATTTTATGGCTCCTTTTTTATTAAAACCCCATGTTTATTGTATACTAGCAGCATGGCCCTGTGTTGCCTGTGCTTGATTCAAAAATTGTACAACTCATACAGCAATTGCTATCACTTGACTTAAAATATTTTTGCCCTTCCTTGCCTTTAAAGGAGTGCCCTTTGGCGTGCTGATGTTGCTACATGCCTTACTTCTTGCCTATCTCACACTGCGAATTTTTTCTAAGCTCTATACTAAACATTAAATCTGTTACGAAAAAAAAACTAAACAAAATGAACAGCTTTTAAAAAAGGGCTCATAACTAGAAAAACTGCAGAACCAGAATCAACGTTGAGTTTATGCAAGCGAATGAGCCAATTGGAGTAAAGTGCCATGCAGATTTAAATTTTTCCCACTTGTGACAAATGCAGTTATCGATTTTTTTTTTTTTTTTTTTTTTTTTTTGCATGCTAGTTAACATTTGTGTCAGTCAGCTGTTGGTTCTCATGCTGGCCAATAGAATCTTCCTGCCTATTTGTGGCAGCCAGCTATAGGCTCTCATTCTGGCTAGTAGAAACTACTTGAAAACTGCTGTAGAAGCATGAAAAAATCGATTATTTCCACTATCAATGGGAGTTGGGAAATGCAAAGTCAGTTTTGGCCTTCCCACTAACTTAGAGCATGTGCATGTAAATTTTGGTGCAAATCTGTCAAATTGTGGCCGTGCATTCGTTACACACACACACACACACACACACACATCCTGCTTTTATAGATAGAGATTGAGAATAATTCTGCCCTCTTTAATTATTAAGACTCTCCACTGTATTAAACACCTATGGGTAGGAACTAAATGTTTTTCCATAGGTACTTTTAATTGTTATATGCTTAACATTTATGGTGAAATAAGCAATCACAATAAATCCTTGAAGCAGCTAAATATTTTCTCTTTGAAGATGAATGGTATTCTTTGTAGACTCAAATGTTAATGTTACTAATGAAACTCTGGGATCTATTTGCATATGTTTATTTCTGTTTAATTTGTGGCATAACAACTCTTCTGTCAAAAGATTTCTTACTCATTCAATGCTTACTGAATTTGAAACCTCTTGAATTTTTTGATTTTTGAATTTGGTTATATTTTACAAAATTTTACATGTCTAACTGCTTCATAAACATAATGTTTTAAACTTTACAATGCATTTAGACTTTATGAATATTAGTAAAAAAAAAACAAAACCAACTGGATGTGTTCTTCATATTGTTAAGAATTAAAATGAAAGAAATATGAGGAAATACTGAAAAGTTCTCAGCCCACTGTACCAAAACTGGCTAAAAGTATTTTTTTTAGAGCATTTCTTTATTAGATTGAGAACTTTCAGCATTTCCTCATATTCATAAAAAAACTAATAATGGTTAACAATGCTTAAAAAAAAAAAAAAAAAAATATCCTTAAGACATTTCCAATTCCAAAAGATGTATAAAAACTTCCAGCCACCTTTTTTTTAGTTGTTTAAAAAAAATTGCTTTCTACTGTATATTTAGTATCTAGCTTCCTGTAAAAGGTGCTGGAAACTTTTTCACATAATTAATCTATAAAAAATCAAGTGTTAAAATAAAATGTATACTTTTCTTTATTTGTGCTATCTTATTTTTTATTTTATTTTTTTTTTCGTTGTAGAAACAAAGTCGAGAAATTATGCATTTGAAAGAGCAAATAAAAGATGAAGTGACCAAACTGCAAGGGAAGATAACTCTTGATATTAATCTGGAAAAAAGTCGCTCAAAGGAAGTGGTGAGTTTTGAAATTTTCATATTGTCTTTACCTTTAAATCTGATATGGTGGAAAATCTATTTTCATTCACTAACAATAAAAACGGTTTAAAACTACTGGATTATTTTCTTGAAAGTAATTTAAAAGCAATAATTAATTTTTGATAATTTTAAACTTTTTAAAAAATTTCCTTGCATGTTTATTATGGAATCCATGAAAAGATTCTAAACACTTAGATCTTCTTTTTTCTTTTTAATCATTTCATCTCAAGCAAGGCAGGAATGCCACTAGTACACAGGGGATTACAGGAAGTGATAGGGAGGATTGAGGAAAGGACAAAAATGAACAGAAGTCAAGAAGATGGTGATTGATGTTGCATTTAAATTTTGGAACATTGTAGTTATCAAGTAAACAGAAGGGAGTTCCACAGGTGGGAAGTGTGAGAAAAGAAACTGTTGGAGTAGAAGTGGCAGTTGCATTTAGCTATTTCAGCAATAAACAAGTGTGACCTAGATGCTCATCTAGTAGCACACTTAAATTCATGTCAGGTCACCAGAAAAAAAAAAAAAACTTGTTAGAGCAGTTGCCATGAAAATATTTGTAGAAAAGACAAAGGGAAGTCATGTCATGTCAGTGAGAAAGTGGTTGAGGGCAAGATGCCAAGTCAGAATTGATTCCGTTATAGATCCTTTGGATTTTGTCAAAAAGCCTTGAGATGAATAGAAGGACCACCAGACCAGATATGGCAGTAGTATTCAATGCACGGCTGGGTTAAAAGGTGTTTTTGATTCTTCAATATCAAGATTCAGATGAACAGCCTTTTTGCTCTATTTGTCAAAATGTATTTGATATTTATCCAACCAACGATAATCTTCTTTGGCATATAAGCATTTATTCTAATCGACTTGAGTATCTGCAAAAATAAAACACACTCATCTAGATAACAAAAAGTAATGGGTGCAGTTGATATAAACAAAACATTAATGTTGAAGTTTTAAATTTCTAGCCTTGAGTTTCTTTAAGCATATTCTTTTATAGAATATTGTAATTTTAAAATTTATCACATTGATAGCAATAAATTTTTAATACAAGTATCTCATTACATTATTCTGTAAATGGGAGGATTTATGCAGGTCGTAAAATCTAGACACATATCAACACACGAACAACAAAAGTGCGCTGCTTGGCAATCAAATGTAGGAGATTATATGCACATTTGAGATGTCCGTGATTAGTAAGATTGAAATTTGCATGACTTGCCGTGTTCTATATGAAAGTGCTAGAAACTGGCTCTGAGATTTTTTGGCGTTTTTTTTTGTTTTTTGCAAATAATGCATACAACCCATGAGCATTTTGTTTGATAACTACTTTCATCGCCACAATTTCATATTTAGCCTATTCTGATATTACGTGGCTTTAAAATTGAAAACTACTGCACTTAAATAAATTTCCCTAAGTGTATTTTCAATACTTCCATTCCTAGTTATGATTTTATTTATGCTATTATTGCAATGGCAATGAATAAAAAAAATAAAAATTATTATATTGTCTTTTAGATTTACTTGTATTGTTTTGTTGTTAGTGAATTTGATTATACATCTTGTGTTGTCTTATAAATTATGATAATGTATTTTCATTAGTCTTCCTTAATCAATTTTTTTTTTTTTTTTTTTGATTAGTCTGCTGAACAAGAAACCCATATCTGCAATCTTCATAACAAAATTGAGACAAAAATTGCTGACATGAGAACTACATTTGAACAACACCGGAATGATGTCTTAAAATTTGCTGGAGGTAAGGTGGTCCAAACAGTTGGTAAATTACATTATGTAATCTTTTCACTAGGTGCGCGCACACACACACACATATATGTATATATAACTAACAGCTAAGTTTTTTAAATTTTTATAATTCTTTTTTTTTTTTTTTTTAATTGGTTAATAAATGTCTTTGGTTTTACATAGTGTTGTTCTTTCTCCAACCCAGTTGGAGAAAGAACAGCCTAACATGAACAGATTTTATTCCTTATTTATATCACAACACACTGTGGATCATCAGGTTTTTTTATATTCACATACACGCAACTACTCTTGAGAAAAGCTATGAATCCATCTTCTCCCTTCAGTTATTTGATTAAATCGTAGGACTTTTATCTGGAAAAATCATTGTTATTCTCTCAAAAATTTGATAATGCAATATTCACCCACAAAAAAAAAAAAAAAATTCTTATATTCAAGAGAAATGTTTTGACTGTAAATAACCTACAAAGGGTTAAGAAAAAAAAAACAATTGAAATCACTCTGGGCCAATACAGCCTTCATTATTACTATTTTATCAAAAAGTAAAAATACTTTTGCAACCGAGTAATATTGTGGTGTGTGCATTTACAGAAGAAAGAAAGACCTACCTACTTACCTACTTGTTTAAAAAACTTAGCAGCTTTGCTGTATGTAAATCTAGCGTAAGCCTACAAAGTACAAAAAACTGAATATACATTATAAATGCACACAGTCTAAATTTAAAAAAAAATAAATTATGATTCTTCGGTACACTTTTCTTTAAAATGCATATTTAATAGAATAACTCATTATATTTTAGATTTTACATTATGACAAATGTTCAGATTTCATTGATAAAATATTTTTTCTTTTTTTAATTCATTATGTTTACATTTTCTTTACTATTGATCTTTTGTAGTAGAGGTCATAGCAACTATAATATTCTTCTATTTGAATTTCTTAGAATTAACCTTGCTTGGTTTCTTAGATCCTAGTTTAGAAGATAAGGGATTAGTTTAGCTAGTCATTTTAGCATACAAATGCAGGAGGCTGTTGGCTGAATATTAATAAAAATTACCAGTAAACTTGGACCTTCATGCCCACAAAAAAAGCAAAGTGTCAAAAGGAAGGTTTTTCCCTTGACACTGCTATTATTTTAACTACCTTCACTAGTCAGCAATGTTTGTTTTAAAAAGCAACAATTAGAATTGTAATAAAATCTAAACATATGGTGAATGTGTACATTTTTTGTTCTTGGGAATTTACAATAAAAATATTAAACATTTAGATTGTTTATTTACAAGATTAAACATTTACTAAATTATAGAAATATGTGAATCAACTATAAGAAAATCCTTATTATTTACCATTTTATAAAGTTTGAATCAATTGGTAATTAGTTGATGTTTTTTTGCCAACCATGCCAGTAAACAATTTAATAGTGTAAATAAATAATCTGATAAATAGTGTTTATTATTTTCATTGTCAATTCTCAAGAAAAAAGAAAATGAACAAATACTTTTTCATATATTTAGGGTTTTTTTTTGTGGATTTTAAAAGTTTTACAAAAGTATACTAGTGGTAATTTTATGACTTCAGGATCTTTTTTAAAAATTAGATATTTTTCCTTTGCAATATTGATTGTGTATCTTACTCCTATTTTTAATATTTCTGCAGCAAATTTATGAAAAAATTCCAAAATGTGTTGTTGTTTTTTTTCCTTAAATAAAAAAAGAATGATTCAAATTCTGTATAAAACCACAAGAGCATAAAAAGAAAAATACAGGGTGTGACAGAAATACCACATCATGGTAAGACATTTGCTAGATGAAGACACCATTGCCATTAGTGTCTTACCATTATATGGGAAGTATTTCTCCTGCACACTGCATAACAGAAAGGCTAATGAAACTAGCTAAATAAAGAAGCAAAATGTTATATACCTTTGTCTATTATTTGAATGATATGCAGTTTCTCCATTTTATTGTAATTTTTCTTTCTTTTATTTTGCAGGAACAATCTTCTCATGTCTTACCATTTCTCTTGGATTCTATCGTTTATGGTCCTGACAGTCTAGATGTATTCTTCAATAAGGAAATAGACTTTGTCTTTTACTGCTGGCATAAGATTCCTGACTAATAATAATTTTATTTTTTGTTTTGAAATATTTTATGGTTTATAATAATTTTAGATTACTGTGAATGAAAAAAGAACTGAATTTATTTTTTTAATATTTTATTTGCTGCTATTGTTTAAAGAAAAAAAAAAAAAAAAAAAAAATTTTTTTTTTTTTTTTTTTTTTTTTATTTTGTTGGTTATAAATCTTCTCTCCACCCTCCAATTATTTACAATTTCCTTTTCTCTAAATAATGGCGACAAATTTCAGGCCATTTCTTCTCTTCAATATTTTAAAGATTGTAGACAACAACATCAATCAACTAAACTAACTCAAATTGATATAAAATGAATAAGTTAAAAACAGAATCTTTTTTATTTTCTTCCATGTTCCTTGGTTTTTCGAGTGAACTCTGTATCAACTCTTGTTCTTTTTTTATACAATAACATCTTCCACCATTGTGAAGAAATACTGCAGATATTCATAGCCATATTAAAAAGAAAAAGGTTTTGTGTGTGTGTGAGATGAAAATATGGATTAAAACTGACAGAATGAGTGAATAAGGAAAAATTAGGAAATCTTCATAAGTTTATAAATATTTTGCTATTTAGTTCATTGTCTAAAGTGCTGTGGGTGATACACCCTTGGGCAGATGGTCCAAATTCAGAGAGGTTCACATTGCCGTGGTGTAACTCAGTTTTTGTGTTTGTTCAAACTATTGTGCTAAGACTGAGGAGTCCATTATTTTCTGTCTCAGCTTGAAGTAGGGGGCCAGTTTCTTTTTTCAAGATGACACACAAGGAGGATTTTAGATGCTCAGGTTTTGAATTCAGTTGTCCTCTTTCTAGACTGGTTGCCATTGAAGGCTATAGGACCCAGTCTACCCTGCTATTTAATCTATGGTTGGGGGCAGAAGAGATTGATTCTTACTTTTCCGAAGGGTATTAGCACATAAATGGATGTAATGATGACTGGAATTCAAACTCAGCTCCCTGCTTCCCCAATCTGTGCCACTATCAATTAATGTACCTTGGTTATTTAGTTATATCAAAGATATTGAAGAGAGAAATGATTTGGAGTCAAATTTCAATTTTTAAACAAAGCATATAATTTAAAAATTCAAACATATCTCGGAATCATTCACTCCAAAAATTTCTAATACTAAAAGAGCAAAAGATCTCGGTTATAATTTCCTAATTGTTCCTTATTTAATAATAATAATAATAATAATTTCCTAATTGTTCCTTATTTAATAATAATAATAATAATTTAATCCTAATTGTTCCTTATTTTTAATTTTGAAATTTAAAATATGAATATCAGTGTAACTCCATGTCTCAGGCAAACAAAATTAAATAGGCTTCATGTTGAACAATAAAAGATTTATTTGTCAAAATTTGAATAAGATATTCAAAGGGATGTAGATTTTATAATCCATTTCACAAAGCTTCAATATGCACACCACCTGTGACATGGCACATGTCAATTCAGTAGGCCAGCTCACTGTAGCATGTCTAGCATAACCTTCTCCGGCATCTCAGTGATTTTCTGCTTGAGTTGCTCTAGGTTTGTAGGAAGAGGGGTGAAGATATAAATCTGTCATTTCACATAGCCCCATAGAAAAATAATCACAAGGTCAGATGAACTTGGTGGCCATTTCAACAGCACATTGTCATTACCACTGACACGCCCAACTGATGGTAGATTCTCATTTAAATAAATCTGCACTGAGATACTGGAGATTGTTTGACACAAGCCATGTTACAGTGTTGTGTCACAGGTGGTGCATATGTTAAACATTTGTGAAGCTTTGTGAAATCGGTTATAAAATCTACACTCCTTTGAATATCTTGTGTGAACTTTGATAAATAAATCTTTTATTGTTCAACATGAAGCTTATTTCATTTTGTTTGCCTGGAACATGTAGTTATTCAGATATTCAAATTTTAAATTATGTTAATTTTGGGGGGACACTCTGTCTAGTTATTTTTTTTCTTTATGAAAATTTTTTTTGGTTTGGTTACTGTATATAATTTTGAGAAGTCTTTACCCTTTTGGTTACTGTATATAATTTTGAGAAGTCTTATACTGTATATAATTTTGAGAAGTCTTTATTCTATGAGTTGTTTGATAATTGAACTAATTCTTTGTGCTGTTTTGAGTGTTTTAGTTTTCTTCAGGCTAAAAATACAGAAACAAAATTGTAGCTAAATATACCAACTGGTTCAGCTCATTCCCAAAAACACAAGCCACAGAGGCAATACCATCAATCAGTTATGGGCCATGCATGATGCACGCTTAGGAGATCATGTATCATGACTGACGAGGCAGATTTTTTCCCATGGTATGTTGCCATTTCTTTCTGTGGTAGACCAGTTGCCATCCAAGGCTATAGAACCCGATCTGTCCTGCTATTTACCCATAGCTGAGGGGGAGAAGAAGAGGATTCATACCTTTCCCAAGGGTATTAGCACGTAAGTGAATATAATGGATCCAACTGGAATTTGAACTTGTTTCTCCGATTCCTCAATCTGGAGAGATTGAATCGGCAATATCATATAATTCTCATTATCATTGTAGTCTTATAATCTGGTAACCTCTAAAAGCATCACACATGACATATGACAAAGTGTTCCTATCTCTCTCTCATTTGAAACTCTCTCAAAGCATCACTCAACTTTATTTCTATTCATTCATTTACCTTGTATCGCTTTCTCTATTTACTTCACCGTCTCAATCTTTTTCATCGATGAACTGTCTTGGCAAGCGTTGCTGATTGGTTCTATAACAAGGATTCGTTTAAGAATGTAGCTTAAGCAGATGTTGGCGTTTTTGCTGCAGAGATAGATGGAAGCTCATGCCAATGAAGATGTTGAAGCTCCTGCTGAAGGGAAAGTGATTGATGATGCTTAAAAGGAAATTTCATCCAATGAGAATACAGATGAGGGAAATCTTTTCTGATGCTGCTACAAAGATTCAAGTTGGGTTTAAAGGATACAAAGTTTGAAAAAAAATGAAAGAACACAAGAGACTAAATTCATATTGAAAAATGTGATTGGAAGATAGGTTCTATAATTCCTGTTGGTAAAAAGGGACGTAACTCCTATTGTTGACAGTACATGCCCACAGCATTTTAGTTTGTATCTCTTCACTGGTTCAAAGGATGTCACATTGTCAGATGGCTTGCTTGATTTTGTCTTGCACCTTTTCATTGAGGATATGACTTTTGTTAGAGTTTTTCAAGAGCATCTCGTCACTGTATCTTTATATCTGACACCAATATCCATGATTCAGAGGTATGCAGGCTTAAGTTAAGCAACATCAAGCCTGGTCAATACCTAGATAGGTGACCACTTGGCAATACCAGGTGCTGTAAGCTTACATATGCAGGTGGTTTAATGGATAACAGTTGGCAATTGTAAATCAGAAAACCGTGTTCCAATTTTGTCTGGGTTCATTATATTCACTTACACGTAAATATGCTTAGAAAACGTACAAATGCACCTCTTTACCCACCCACCCAGCTATGGGTTAAATAGTAGGACTTATATCAGCAAATCATTAGTTTTTCCCCAACAGAAATTTTAGGATCTAAAAATATTTTCTGGCTTTAAATAACCTGTATAAGGTTGATAAACCATAAAAAACAAATCAATGAAAAGTATGCTAGAATATAGATATTCTCTGCACTTGCGTAATGTAAATGATTCTATACGAGATTGGGGATATTCTTCAATCCTCTATTTGCTAAATAAAGTAAAGCACTCTGTACGGGCTTACACATATTCAACAATATATAATCCAAGGAGGTGCTGAAAAGGTTTTCAACCTGACCAAAAGGCCTTTCCCCATCCAAATGCTGATATTTGGTCAGATTTTGGTAATTTTTTTTTAGCATCACTTGTATATGCTATTTCTTTCAGTTTTTTTTTCTTTCCAGCAGTATTCCCTGTCCATTATTAGGACTTCATTCGTGAGAGGACTATATGAGACCTTCCCTCTCCAGATATGGTTTGTTATGAAGATGAGACAAAGTGGAAAATTTATAAATTACATGTTTCAGTGAGAGCATATACTCTTGTTGACCTCCTCAAGTTAAAATGAAAGACAAAAATGTATGTGATGAAAAATGACTTGGGATCTTTGAGAATATCTGGGGACCATAAACCAAACTAAATTAGATCACCTTATCACCATCAATGTCTAGACTCAAGAGAGTGTCTGTCCACCTGTTTGTTTTATATGACTGTCTGTTTCTTTGTAGCCAAGCAGTAAGGCACACCCGGTTAAACAGTGATTCCCCCTTTACCCTGATGGACATCAAAGAGTGCAAATTTTTCTTTAATAAAATTTCTCAAATAAAAAGCTTCAGGTTTTTCAACATCAGACTCTTTTCATCAGGAATTTTTATACGAGTTTAATACTCACTCAAATCTTGTAAACTCCAATTGTGGAGTATCTGGCCACAGCCTCAACATGTTAGGCATTGCCACTGCGATTTCCATAGCAAGCAGGTACAGACCCTTCTCTTCTCTTCCTGGATTGCACATCTGAAGAAGGCTGCAAATTGGCTGAAAACTTGTGGTAACAATATCAAGAATGTGTTCAACAGTCTAAACAAATTTACAATTATAACCCTTTTTTAAAATTATAGAAAGCATCTTTTTATCTTATTTTACTAATCATTAACAATAGTTAATAAATAAAATGAATGTGAAAAATGTTGATTATTGAAATGGGTTCTTATCAATATCATGGTTTTATTTTATTATATAATTTGAAAAAAAAATGGAATATTATCAAAAGAATATAAAAAAGATTCTTTGTATTATTTTAATTCTTTGTTTTATTTATTTTTTTGAGAAAAGGAAAAAGCTAGCCTTTTCCATTTTTTTTTTCTTTTTGTAAATTGTATCATGTCAATCATGTTTCAATCACCCCTGTATTCGCGTAAAGCTTTCTTTGTCTAAACACTTTAGACTATTTTCGCTATGTACAAGGTCTGTTCAAAAAGTATCAGGACTGTTGCTATGGTAACGCAGCTAAAGTATACAGAGTAAAGCTACTTTACACAGTTTGACCTCTGAACTCTGTTGTGCATACACACTAAGTTATAATGTTCTTGCTAACTTCCATTGTTTATAGCAATTCTTGGAAGAAAAATGTGTAGAATGTAGTAACTTGGCAGTTATTTCCCTTTAAGTTTTTTGTTGGGGGGGGGGGCGTATGTACTTTTTATCACATAAAATTTGAAGTGCAATCAAATTTACTTCTGAAAATGTTGTCCAGAGGAAAAAAAGTTTTGGAACCACTACCTTATAAAAAAAAGTAATAACTTGATAAGTCTTATTTAATACCAGTATCTGAATAAAGGAGGCACAGTGGAGAAATGGAGAGACGGGTTTGAATTCAAATCCCGCCCATTACACTTACTTATATGCAAATACACTTGGAAAAGGTATGTCTCCTTCTCCAGTTATGGGTTAAATCACAGGACAGACTGGTTGCAACTCAAGGCTATCGGAACCAATGTTAGAGAAGGACAATTCTGAAATCAAAATCTCCAAGTATGAGTTAAAGAGCCTAACAAACTTATAATTGGCCAAGTGTAATGAGTACAGCTACACCCCTAAAGACATGGTCAATCGTGGGTGGCGTCCTCTTTCTGCATAGAGTGAGACGGCTCTGGTGGGGAATCCTTTATTTTCCATGGAGTAAGACTGGATCTGTTCTAGTGAGCTTTCATCAGTGATATCTTTTCTTTTTTTTTATTTTTGTATGAATAAAGACATTTTTAAAAAGATTGTTTTACATTGCTGTTGATATTTGTTTATATTGGCAATTGAAATTAGCTCTGAAGACGTGTTATAATTGGGTGCTGAAAGGTTCTTGGCCTGATTCATTTCCTAAAATCTGACCAGATGATCAAATTGTTAACTATCCTGACTCCTACCTAGGAGTAAACTCACCATCCTTGGCTAACAAATTAGACTCTTACTTCTCAGCTTAATTGACATGATTTAAAGAGTGGCAGTAGCTTATTTCCTTTACTTCCAAAGTGGATTTGGCCATTAGGCAGTTTTTGAAATTTCTCCTCAATGAATACTTTTCTGTTGTTTGGTGAAGTGCTGTCACTCTGTGAGTCTAAAGATTCCCTAACTTTATAGAGCTGTTTCCTGTTTTAAGAGATGTCAGAATTTTTTTTTTTTTTTTGGAAAAGGCTTCTTAGACCAGGAACTTTTTATCATCCCTATATACATTGTGTCTCAACTGAAAAGAATAATTTTTTTTTTACTCAGTCTCATTTGGAAATATTGATATTTTGAGGCAGGGAGGGGGTGGGGCTTTCTTTTCAAGGTCATAGAAATGAGATATAAAATCAAAACCTTATCTTTTTACAGGATTGAAAAATACAATACAAATATTATCTTCTGCATTTGCTAAGTACTTATGTAGATGATAATTGTCATTATTTCATGAAAATAAAATCATTCATCTTTTCACTTGAAGCATTTTGTGACTTCGTTTCAGCATCTGTGAACATACAACTGGGGTCCTTGAGCAGTTTTTCACTGATGTAACAGCTTCAGTAATATACAAAATCCAGAAAGAAGGGAGTAGCCACAGCAAAGTTCAAAGTGTGTAGGGGAGTAAATAATTATATCCCCCACCACTATATATACATTATATATACAAAAGTACACATAAAAATAAGAAACAGCAAGATGTGGAAACAAAAACCAAGTATTTATTATTTGGTTGTTTTATGCTGTTGGAGACACATATTGAGTAAAATTGTGAGTTTGGGTTGAGATGTAGATCAAATATGGATCAGAATCCAACTGGAGGATAAGATAAAGAATAAGTGTATACAATCTCTCTAGTATGTTTTTTTATAGATGTGGGTAATGAGTGTCCAGATAATTTGGAAAAATACAAGAAGTGTCGGGTTTTCTTACTTTGAATTTTTGTTGAGCACTAAGAAATAAATGCTGCTATTATTGCCTAAAAAAGGAAAAGAAGTCAAAATTTTTGTTTACAATCATGTTGACAGCCTGTCCGTGTTGACTACCCCTCCGAAAGAATGTCATGTGTTTGTATTTGTAGAGGAGAAAAGTGGAGTTGACTCTCATTGGTTTAGAAAGAGTGAGTTAATGATAATTATAATTGTTATAATTATTTTTGACACTATAATTAATTTTACTTATTTTTTTTAGACATGGCACAGTGACAGTATAATTAATTTTTATTATTTATGTATTTCTTTATGAACACAAGTGACAAAATTTTACCAGGCACCTGATACAAAAACTGTTTAGCAAAATAAAATACTTTCGGCAGTAGTTATTTACTAAGTGTAGTAACTCACTCAACCAATTACAATTGAGTAGTGAATTCGATACTCACTGAGTGTTTCATACTTTCAGCTTTATGCCAGTTATATAAAGCTGAAAGTATGAAACACCCAGTGAGGATCTAATTCACTACTCAATCATAATTGGTTGAGTGAGACAAGTTTGCTAACCATTACACCACATTGAAGTGCCCCACCTGATACAAAAACTGACAAAGGAGAAATTGACGGAGCTTAAATACAGCTCTGAGATTGAACTACTTTTAACCAGCAGGGGTGCCAAGCCTCCTGCTGCTGATTTGATTGTAGCTAGCTTAATTGTAGATTTAAGTTTTATTCGACACAATATTTCAATTCTCAGCTGCATCAATGTGACAAAAGAAATACTCTTGAAGTTAAAATGCGGCAAATCTTCTAGTCATGAATGTGATAGGTCTTCCATTGGGTTTTTGGGACTGCAACGATTCAGTTTAAATGTGGCTAAAAGATCATAACACAGCTGATGAAACGAGTCAAAACACATCATACTTCTGAACAGAAATATGATGAGAACAGAATTTCAATCTGGAAATAATAAATAAATGTTTTATATTAAATTATCAAGATGATTCAATAAGCAGAATATGTTCATAAAGATTCTCTGCCTTTATAGAACTGATTCCTGAGAGTTTGTATATAACCCTAACCTATTTGCATACACACTTCCTTCAACCACCCAAACAGCATAAATAATCTAGAGGTCAGGATCATAAATAAACTTAAGCATTACTCTTAAATGAAAGAACTAGTTGTCAACCAAGGTTATAGGAAACAATTTGCCCTGCTATTTACCCATAATTGGGCAGGGGGAGATGGATTCATACCTTTCCCAAGGGTATTAGCATGTAAGTGAATGTAATGAACACAACTGGAATTTGAACTTGGCTCTCCGATTCTTCAATCTGAGCCACTATCCATTACTCCACTGTGCCCCCTTCAGTGACCTATTTTTTAAAATTCATTAATTGTAAATTATTCTTGAGCTGTTCAGAATCATTTTGGTTCAGCAGGTTTATGAATTTTTATAGTTTGCTCTGAAAGTAAACTTTATATCTATGGCAACAACGGCACAAAGTATTGACAAAGAACTTAAGATTTTAATTCAAAATGTAGTAAAAATAGATAATTCATTATGCATTTAGCAAAAAAATGGCAAATAATGACCTTCGTGCTCACAAAAAAATGAAAGGTCAAAATGACAGTTTTTCCACTTTTATTTTAACTACCTTCATGCTACATCAATGTTTATTGTTTTAAAATGGTGATTAAAATTGTAATAAAACCTAAACATGATGAAAGTCTGTCCTTGAGAATTGACAACAAAAATAAAAACTATTTATCTATTAGTTTATTTACACTATTATATTGTTTATTGGAATGTTTAGCAAAACATCAGCTAATTGGCAATTGATTCAAATTTTATAAAATGGTAAATAATAATGATTTCCTGATAGTTGGTTCATATATTTTAATAATTTAATAAATGAAAAATCGTTTTTATATTCATTTCTTTATAAATTGGTAAATGATAAATATTGCATTACATTATTTTTAAATAATGTCTGATATTTTTGTTGTAAATTCTCAAGAACAAAATAATGTATAAATTCACTTTCATCATGTGTTTAGGTTTTATTGCAATTCTAATCATTGCTTTTGAAAACAATAAACATAGCTGAAGAGTGAAAGTAGTTAAAATAAAAGCAATGTCATGGGAAAAACTGTCCTCCATTTTTATGCAGGTATGAAGGTCCATGTTTGTCAAAAAAATTTATATATCTGTTATGGAAAATGATACAAATTTTTTTCATATCAGAACAATTTTAGGAAAATTTATAACAAATTTATTTTTTTAAATGCTACATTAATGATTGATTTGTTTGTTCAACAGCATATCAACTCCTCATGGGTCATTTAATGCCAAAATTTAATTTTGGGGGGAGCTTTAAAGTAATAAAAATATACATATTCTGCTTTCACAATTGAACACACAGTAGATGATACTCAGTTTTTGTGCATATATCTGTTTGTATGGAAATGATTACTAGAGGCAGTGATATGTATGTTTTATGTTGTAGTTTTGTTGAAGTTATATTTTGGAATACAATTTGATTTAAGAAATTGTAGGATACTATATGAATTAATATCATGAAAACTCTTTCATATTGGTTGGTCAATTTCATTTTGTTGTATATCAACCACTATAGGTTATTTAATGTTGAAATCTAAATATTTTGAACAATTTTATGGTATCTGTCTATATTTCTGAGATGAGGTATTATGTACACTATTTACATTATTTGGACTATTGTCCTCATCTTTGTTGCCATATTTATTATGTTTTGGATGTTGTACTCACCGACGTTCTTCAGGTGGTTGGAATGTCAAACTGAACCCTTTATTTCGCTCACTGGGGTAGACTGTTCTAGTTCCACATGTCATGTTTAACTGATAACTGACATCCATTAAACATGGCACATGGAACTAGAACAGTCCACCCCAGTAAGCAAAATAAAGGGTTTAGTTTGACATTCCAACCACCTGAAAAAGGTCAGAATGTACAATGGCCGAAACGTTGTAATGAATAGAATATGTCGACAAAGATGAGGACAATAGTCCAAATAATATAAAAAGTGTACAATTTTATGGCTTCAACTAAATATATTTCAAGCATAATTGTATGCCTTCAACTAGAGATAAAATGTATTGTTGGTTATTTTACTGTAAAATGTATTGTTGCCCATTTTGCTCTAAAATGTATTGTTGGTCATTCTACTATAAAATGTAGTGCTGGTCATTTTGTTTTAAAAATGTATTGTTGGTCATTTTACTATAAAAATGTATTTTTATACTTTCATAGTGTTTTGTTTTTGTTTGAGGATTCACTATTTGCCTATAGCTGGGACCCTAACAGGTGCTACCACCCCTGGAACTGGGAACAACAACAATTAAGAGGTGGTTCCATGCTCCTCAAAATCTCCCAATCAGAGGCCTTGCTGCCAGATGTAGTTGTGATATCGAAAAGTATTAATTAAAAGAGAAAGCAATTTACTAAGAGGAAAATGTATAGAAAGTCCTTTAATATAAACATACAACATGAACCTTACCCAAACTTTCCACTGACCCGCCAGTGATTACCCCCGCATTGCATTCCAGTACTTGATTTTGTTGGTGTGCTCCAAAAGCTGAAGAAGAGTGTACTGCATACTCACAAGTTAATAAGACGAAAGATAAATCCCATGTTGAGAAATAAGGATGTGAACCCTGTTTCACATATTATATGTCTTAAGGGCTTCATCTGCTCATCCGTGTGGGTAGGTAGACAAGTTTTGCTATGCCAACTCTTCTCCCTACCTACTCTTCAACCATTTTCTCACCCTGACATAGTGGCTGGCAAATGAAACAGAGACCTTGGAACCACTTGGCAGACATGTCCATCTCCCTAATCCCAAGCATGACTGATAATATAGACCAGCACCCGGATATAGTCTATTTCCAGTTTTGTTGCCATTTGATCTCCAAAAATCCGTCATCCACTCCTTTACTTCCCATTCCCCTTTGGTTAAAGTGGAAACTTCAAAAGGAACTATCTGCTGGTCGATTAAACAAAAACACTTGAGATCGAGATAAAACTACATCGTCCCTTTCTACGTGGGTGTCAATAGTACTACATTAATTGCTTGATCATTCACAGCAAATGCTTTTTTCATATATCAATATTTAATTGCTAGATCATTCATGGTAAATTTGCATCTAAGTTCTTACAACATTTCACCTTTCTTGGCAGATCTTCTCTCACAATGCAGGATGCTTAATCACAAAATTGATAAAAACATAAACAAAAGAAAACTAAATGTAATTGGCTAGACTGTATACCCAAAGATATTTTTTTTTTTAAATTAATTTAAACATTAAGAATTTCAGCATTCCCTCTTCTTCATGTGTTTGTGTAATCATGTCAATATAAACATCACTTTAGTCTGATGAAGTCCTAAATGACAGAACATAATATATACAACATGAAAAAAATTTCCACTTTGTCACAGATTTTCCTAAAAATATATCTGCTGTATAAATTCTTAAAACTGTGTATGACTGTTCAGAATATTGAAAATTAATTACAATCTTATTGCTCCATGTGCATGTGTGTGTTGGTAAATATTGCATGAAGCTGACACCAAATAAAAGAAGTTTTTTATCATCGAATTTATTTGTGTGCTCAGTTGAATATTGCACTTGGCTGAGTTTCAAGTGGGAGTCCCATGCATATATGGCACTAAAAACAAAGATTGCTTAGGCTCCATCAGCATTTCCCTTTAAAGGATGACTCTGATACCAATGATTAACCTTAGATCTCCTCCTTAGGAAAGGTACTGCCCAGAAGGAGCTGAGCATAATGGTAAACCTATAACTGTTGGTCTTTCATTTATGTCTACTAGTATATGTCTTATATCTTTCGTAGCAGTTCTTACTTAATGGTGAAAACTAATCTTTGTGTATTCATTTTTAACCCCTTCCCTGCCAGTTATTTTGAGAAAAACATTTTCATTTTCAGAGAATTTTTTTTAAATTATTTTTAATATAGTAATTAAAAAAAATCTTGAAATAGTTAACACCTCTACCAGTTGTACAAGTTGACAATTGGATTTGTTTCAAGCTCAGAAGAATCATGATCAACCTATAAACATGTCTAGCTGGTTTTTGAACATTATGTTTTGTATGTGTTATTCGTTCATGTTTGGAAAAAAAACACTTTTGGCAAAAACGTATATACACATCAATGATAGGGAAGGGGTTAAAAATAACTTTCGTTATTCAGTTCCAGTCTGGTTTTTGTTTTTGTGCTCTTCATAAATCTCTTCTACCTGACTTTGTGCTTCTTGCTTAAGAGATGACTGATTTATATATTCATCTTTTAAAAATAAAATTTTCAAAAAGTGTTTGGTTATTCATTTCCAGTCTGATCATTTGTGATCTTTATAAATAAGTGGTTGTTTTATTGATAGCTTTTAAATACTATTTAAATAGATTGCTCCATTAGTAAAAAAATAGAGGAAAATGTTTTTGGAAAGAATTTTTGTAGTTTAGCATTCTCTAGACTTTCTTTAGGTTGCAACATTTGCCAGAATTAGAAAATATTTTTTTTTTTATCATTTTTGAAAGGAGGTCTTGTTTATAATATCAATAGAGTGTACATTCTGTTGTTGACTTTTACAGAGTTACTGAACTTTTACAGCTGTTATTTACAAATGCTAAGTTTGAAAGTGGATAGTACCATTGATATCTGCATTTTTTTTTTTTTAATTTTTAAACATTTTTTTAACTTTTTTTTTTTTTTTAACTCTTTTCAATTTTGTGAAAAACTTTTTTTGTAGGGAATTTTTTAGAAGCACACAGCACAAAAATTTGAGGTTAATAATCTTAAATGAAGAATAAATAGATATATTCTTTTATTAATTTATGTCAATTTTTCTCTTTAATTACAAATATATATTTTATTATTTTATTTAAAAGAAATCTTTTTGTAAACCTCAATAAAAAAAAAAAACGTTTATTTTTGTATGCAAAACAGCTAAGTGCATATAACTCTATAAAAATCATGGGCTGATTGGACACTGTATTAATATTATAAACGAAACCTGACCCACTTCTAAAAAAAGAAAATCAATATTTTTCAATTCTGACTTGGCTACAAACAGCCATATCTTAATCGGTCAAGTGATTTTTTTGTAATGCTCTGCTGGGGTTATTTCCCTTGTACTCGTAATTTATTTATCGTTTATATACGGGTATAAAACCGACTTCATGTTTTAGTGCGACCACTTAATTTTTTGAATGAATTTTAGCCCCTCCAGAATAAAATTACCTGTGTATAGTCACTAGTGCAACCAGTCACCTAACATTTATGATTTTCAATCTCTTAAAAAGAAAACCGTGTTAAAAAAAGGTTTTAGGTGAAGATTGTTAAAAGTAAAACTGAAGGGACTTGTTTTTTATTTAAACAAAAAAAAAATGTCAAAGAAAAAGAAAATTGTCGTGAACTGAAATTTTCAAGAAAAGTAGGAATATCTGTTTCTTGTGACATAGATAAATAAATAAAGTTACCAACCACCATTATGTGAACATTTTCATTTTTTTAAAGATGTACTTAATAAATAAATAGAAATGGCTGGAATACGTGCTAAAATCTTTTTTACTTTCACTTTTCTTATGGTTCAGATAGTTGGAATAAAAAGGAGTCACTGGAATTTGTTAATAAATTTTTTAGTAATGAAATGCTTTGTCCTAGAATGCTTGCAGCTTAAATCAAAGGGCAGGGTTCCTGAACATTTGATAAAAAGGGTGATTGGAACAAGGATGACATGGATGGATTTTTTTAAAAAAAAGAATAATCATCTTGGCCTGTTCATTTGAAATGCATGTGTGTGTGTGTGTGTGTCTCTCTCTCTCTCTCTATATATATATATATAATGAAAACAGGCAACTTTAAGGGTCCATTGGTTATAATTTATTTCCCCAGGGAAATTCTTTTTCCCTGGCTCATCAGACCACACTTCCAAGGGTGAAAAAATTAATTTAAATTTACATATATTTTTACACTTTTGAGGGGTAGTATTAAGTTGATGTAAGATGATATAGAGAGTGGGGAGAGAGAGTGTGACAGACATGGTCAAAATTAGAGAGTGAAGGGAGAGATAGGAATGATTTTACATTTATTTTTATTACAATACTTAATAGTGGGAAGCTGAATCTAGGCATAACATCACCATCACTAGTGATCACTCCAAACACCATGATGTTGACTGGATATGTCATCCAACTTGTCCTCAGATTGACACCCAAACACTCTGAAATCTTTGTAAATGGAGCTTCCAGCATGAATGCCAAATGGTACAGCATGTCATTTCCAAATTTCTGGCAGAATCAATTGCAACATGGTGCTCTTTATCTCACAGACGGTGCCTGACTCTACTATACTGTGTAGTCAACAAAATCAAAAACAAATGTGCATACACTAAATTAAAAATATAAAATGGCAACAATTTACACATCACAGCATGTGTGTGTGTGTGTATGTATATATATATATATATATATATATATATATGAAAATTGGAAAAAATTCTTAGTTCATGCGAACATGTTTTGTCTTCTGACTTTATCAAGGCAAGTAATGAGACCAAAATGTTTTGTAGCCATAGTTACATCAAATCCAAAATTAAAAAGAGACACTCATGCGTAAGCCTCTTTCTGGATATTGGTAACTTCCTTCTTACTGAGAGTTTTTTGTTTTCCATGTTGAAAATATAGTTAAATTTCCCAGAAAAATTCTGCAGATAAGACAAATTGGTTTAAAAATGAAAATTGGAAAAAAATTTTTAGTTCTTGCCAACATGTTTCATCTTCTGACTTTAGCAATGAAAGTCAAATGTTTTTTTCCAAATGTCATTTTTAAACCAATTTGTCTTATCTCCAGAATTATTCTGAAAAATTTAACTATATATATATATATATATATATATATATATATATGAATGTCATTATCACAATATATTGGATAGAATGATAATGCTTGAGGCTGTTTTACTTATTGTGTCCTCTTATGAATGAGAGGTTAAATTAGGACTGAAAGTGGAATCTTAAAGGAACAATGTTTATTTAAGCAGACCAACACAGGGAAAAATGGAGGTCCCATAGACCATAGACCAATACAGGGAAGAATGGAGTTCCCATAGACCATAGACCAATACAGGGAAGAATAGAGTTCACATAGAACAACACAGGGAAGAATGGAAATCCCATATACCATAGACCAATACAGGGAAGAATGGAGTTCCCATAGACCATACATCAATACAGGGAAGAATGGAGTTCCCATAGACCAACACAGGGATAATGGAGTTCCCATAGACCAATACAGAGAAGAATGGAGTTCCCATAGACCAACACAGGGAAAACAGACTTTACATAGACCATAGACCAAAACAGTGAAGAATGGAGTTCCCATAGACCATAGACCAATACAGGGAAGAATGGAGTTTCCATAGACCATAGACCAGTACAGGGAAAAATGGAGTTACCACAGACCAACACAGGGAAGAATGGAGTTTCCATAGACCATAGACCAATACAGGGAAGAATGGGGTTCCCATAGACCAATACAGGTAAGAATAAAGTTCCCATTGACCATAGACCAATATAGGGAAGAATAGAGTTCCCATAGACCAACACAGGGAAGAATTGACTTCCCATAGACCAACACAGGGAAGAATGGAGTTCTCATAGACCATAGACCAATACAGGGAAGAATGGAGTTCCCATAGACCAATACAGGGAAGAATAGAGTTCCCATATATCAACACAGAGTAGAATGGACTTCCCATAGACCAACACAGGGAAGAATGGACTTCCCATAGACCAATACAGGGAAGAATGGACTTCCCATAGACCATAGACCAATACAGGGAAGAATGGACTTCCCATAGACCAACACAGGGAAGAATGGAGTTCCCATAGACCATAGACCAATACAGGGTAGAATAGTGTTCCTATAGACCAACACAGGGAAGAATGCAGTTCCTATAGACCATAGACCAACACAGGGAAGAATGGAGTTCCCATAGACCAACAAAGGGAGGAATGGAGTTTCCATAGACCAATACAGGGAAGAATGGAGTTCCCATAGACCAATACAGGGAAGAATGGAGTTCCCATAGACCAACACAGTGAAGAATGGAGTTCCCATAGACCATACACCAATACAGAGAAGAATGGAGTTCCCATAGACCAACACAGGGAAGAATGGAGTTTCCATAGACCAACACAGGGAAGAATGGAGTTCCCATTGACCATAGACCAATATAGGGAAGAATTGACTTCCCATAGACCAACGCAGGGAAGAATGGAGTTCCCATAGACCATAGACCAACACAGGGAAGAATGGAGTACCCATATATCAACACAGAGTAGAATGGACTTCCCATAGACCAACACAGGGAAGAATGGACTTCCCATAGACCAATACAGGGAAGAATGGACTTCCCATAGACCATAGACCAATACAGGGAAGAATAGACTTCCCATAGACCAACACAGGGAAGAATGGAGTTCCCATAGACCATAGACGAACACAGGGAAGAATGGAGTTCCCATATATCAACACAGGGAAGAAGAGAGTTCCCATATATCAACACGGAGTAGAATGGACTTCCCATAGACCAACACAGGGAAGAATAGAGTTCCCATAGACCAATACAGGGAAGAATGGATTTCCCGTAGACCATAGACCTATACAGGGAAGAATGGAGTTCCCATAGACCAACACAGGGAAGAATGGAGTTCCCATAGACCAATACAGGTAAGAATAGAGTTCCCATAGACCAACACAGGGAAGAATGGAGTTCCCATAGACCATAGACCAATACAGGGAAGAATCGAGTTCCCATAGACCATAGACCAACACAGGGAAGAATGGAGTTCCCATAGACCAATACAGGGAAGAATAGAGTTCCCATAGATCAACACAGGGTAGAATGGACTTCCCATAGACCAACACAGGGAAGAATGGAGTTCCCGTAGACCATAGACCTATACAGGGAAGAATGGAGTTCCCATAGACCATAGACCAATACAGGGAAAAATAGAGTTCCCATAGACCAACACAGGGAAGAATGGAGTTTCCATAGACCAATACAGGGAAAAATGGACTTCCCACAGACCAACACAGGGAAGAATGGAGTTCCCATAGACCATAGACTAACACAGGGAAGAATGGAGTTCCTATAGACCAACACAGGGAAGAATAGAGTTCCCATAGACCATAGACCAATACAGGGTAGAATAGTGTTCCCATAGACCAACACAGGGAAGAATGTAGTTCCCATAGACCATGGACCAATACAGGGAAGAATAGAGTTCCCATAGACCAACACAGGGAAGAATGGAGTTCCCATAGAACATAGAACAATACACGGAAGAATGGAGTTCCCATAGACCAACACATGGCAGAATCGAGTTCCCATAGACCATAGACCAACACAGGGAAGAATGGAGTTCCCATAGACCAATACAGGGAAGAATAGAGTTCCCATAGATCAACACAGGGTAGAATGGACTTCCCATAGACCAACACAGGGAAGAATGGAGTTCCCGTAGACCATAGACCTATACAGGGAAGAATGGAGTTCCCATAGACCATAGACCAATACAGGGAAAAATAGAGTTCCCATAGACCAACACAGGGAAGAATGGAGTTTCCATAGACCAATACAGGGAAAAATGGACTTCCCACAGACCAACACAGGGAAGAATGGAGTTCCCATAGACCATAGACCAACACATGGAAGAATGGAGTTTCCATCGACCATAGACCATAGAGCAATACAGGGAAAAATAGAGTTCCCATACACCAACACAGGGAAGAATGGAGTTTCCATAGACCAACACAGGGAAGAATGGAGTTCCCATTGACCATAGACCAATATAGGGAAGAATAGAGTTCCCATAGACCAACACAGGGAAGAATTGACTTCCCATAGACCAACACAGGGAAGAATGGAGTTCCCATAGACCATAGACCAACACAGGGAAGAATGGAGTTCCCATAGAGCAATACAGGGAAGAATGGACTTCCCATAGACCATAGACCAATACACGGAAGAATGGACTTCCCATAGACCAACACAGGGAAGAATGGTGTCCCCATAGACCATAGACCAATACAGGGTAGAATAGTGTTCCCATAGACCAACACAGGGAAGAATGCAGTTCCCATAGACCATAGACCAACACAGGGAAGAATGGAGTTCCCATAGACCAATACAGGGAAGAATAGAGTTGCCATATATCAACACAGAGTAGAATGGACTTCCCATAGACCAACACAGGGAAGAATGGACTTCCCATAGACCAATACAGGGAAGAATGGATTTCCCGTAGACCATAGACCTATACAGGGAAGAATGGAGTTCCCATAGACCAACACAGGGAAGAATGGAGTTCCCATAGACCATAGACCAATACAGGGAAGAATCGAGTTTCCATAGACCATAGACCAACACAGGGAAAAATGGAGTTCCCATAGACCAATACAGGGAAGAATAGAGTTCCCATAGATCAACACAGGGTAGAATGGACTTCCCATAGACCAACACAGGGAAGAATGGAGTTCCCGTAGACCATAGACCTATACAGGGAGGAATGCAGTTCCCATAGACCAATACAGGGAAGAATGGAGTTCCCATAGACCATAGACCAATACAGGGAAAAATAGAGTTCCCATAGACCAACACAGGGAAGAATGGAGTTTCCATAGACCATAGACCAATACAGGGAAAAATGGACTTCCCACAGACCAACACAGGGAAGAATGGAGTTCCCATAGACCATAGACCAACACACGGAAGAATGGAGTTCCCATCGACCATAGACCATAGAAAAATACAGGCAAAAATAGAGTTCCCATAGACCAACACAGGGAAGAATGGAGTTTCCATAGACCAACACAGGGAAGAATGGAGTTCCCATTGACCATAGACCAATATAGGGAAGAATAGAGTTCCCATAGACCAACACAGGGAAGAATTGACTTCCCATAGACCATACATCAATACAGGGAATAATGGAGTTCCCATAGACCATAGACTAACACAGGGAAGAATGGAGTTCCTATAGACCAACACAGGGAAGAATAGAGTTCCCATAGACCATAGACCAATACAGGGTAGAATAGTGTTCCCATAGACCAACACAGGGAAGAATGTAGTTCCCATAGACCATGGACCAATACAGGGAAGAATAGAGTTCCCATAGACCAACACAGGGAAGAATGGAGTTCCCATAGAACATAGAACAATACACGGAAGAATGGAGTTCCCATCGACCATAGACCATAGAAAAATACAGGCAAAAATAGAGTTCCCATAGACCAACACAGGGAAGAATGGAGTTTCCATAGACCAACACAGGGAAGAATGGAGTTCCCATTGACCATAGACCAATATAGGGAAGAATTGACTTCCCATAGACCAACACAGGGAAGAATGGAGTTCCCATAGACCATAGACCAACACAGGGAAGAATGGAGTTCCCATATATCAACACAGGGAAGAAGAGAGTTCCCATATATCAACACGGAGTAGAATGGACTTCCCATAGACCAACACAGGGAAGAATAGAGTTCCCATAGACCAATACAGGGAAGAATGGATTTCCCGTAGACCATAGACCTATACAGGGAAGAATGGAGTTCCCATAGACCAACACAGGGAAGAATGGAGTTCCCATAGACCATAGACTAACACAGGGAAGAATGGAGTTCCTATAGACCAACACAGGGAAGAATAGAGTTCCCATAGACCATAGACCAATACAGGGTAGAATAGTGTTCCCATAGACCAACACAGGGAAGAATGTAGTTCCCATAGACCATGGACCAATACAGGGAAGAATAGAGTTCCCATAGACCAACACAGGGAAGAATGGAGTTCCCATAGAACATAGAACAATACACGGAAGAATGGAGTTCCCATAGACCAACACATGGCAGAATCGAGTTCCCATAGACCATAGACCAACACAGGGAAGAATGGAGTTCCCATAGACCAATACAGGGAAGAATAGAGTTCCCATAGATCAACACAGGGTAGAATGGACTTCCCATAGACCAACACAGGGAAGAATGGAGTTCCCGTAGACCATAGACCTATACAGGGAAGAATGGAGTTCCCATAGACCATAGACCAATACAGGGAAAAATAGAGTTCCCATAGACCAACACAGGGAAGAATGGAGTTTCCATAGACCAATACAGGGAAAAATGGACTTCCCACAGACCAACACAGGGAAGAATGGAGTTCCCATAGACCATAGACCAACACATGGAAGAATGGAGTTTCCATCGACCATAGACCATAGAGCAATACAGGGAAAAATAGAGTTCCCATACACCAACACAGGGAAGAATGGAGTTTCCATAGACCAACACAGGGAAGAATGGAGTTCCCATTGACCATAGACCAATATAGGGAAGAATAGAGTTCCCATAGACCAACACAGGGAAGAATTGACTTCCCATAGACCAACACAGGGAAGAATGGAGTTCCCATAGACCATAGACCAACACAGGGAAGAATGGAGTTCCCATAGAGCAATACAGGGAAGAATGGACTTCCCATAGACCATAGACCAATACACGGAAGAATGGACTTCCCATAGACCAACACAGGGAAGAATGGTGTCCCCATAGACCATAGACCAATACAGGGTAGAATAGTGTTCCCATAGACCAACACAGGGAAGAATGCAGTTCCCATAGACCATAGACCAACACAGGGAAGAATGGAGTTCCCATAGACCAATACAGGGAAGAATAGAGTTGCCATATATCAACACAGAGTAGAATGGACTTCCCATAGACCAACACAGGGAAGAATGGACTTCCCATAGACCAATACAGGGAAGAATGGATTTCCCGTAGACCATAGACCTATACAGGGAAGAATGGAGTTCCCATAGACCAACACAGGGAAGAATGGAGTTCCCATAGACCATAGACCAATACAGGGAAGAATCGAGTTTCCATAGACCATAGACCAACACAGGGAAAAATGGAGTTCCCATAGACCAATACAGGGAAGAATAGAGTTCCCATAGATCAACACAGGGTAGAATGGACTTCCCATAGACCAACACAGGGAAGAATGGAGTTCCCGTAGACCATAGACCTATACAGGGAGGAATGCAGTTCCCATAGACCAATACAGGGAAGAATGGAGTTCCCATAGACCATAGACCAATACAGGGAAAAATAGAGTTCCCATAGACCAACACAGGGAAGAATGGAGTTTCCATAGACCATAGACCAATACAGGGAAAAATGGACTTCCCACAGACCAACACAGGGAAGAATGGAGTTCCCATAGACCATAGACCAACACACGGAAGAATGGAGTTCCCATCGACCATAGACCATAGAAAAATACAGGCAAAAATAGAGTTCCCATAGACCAACACAGGGAAGAATGGAGTTTCCATAGACCAACACAGGGAAGAATGGAGTTCCCATTGACCATAGACCAATATAGGGAAGAATAGAGTTCCCATAGACCAACACAGGGAAGAATTGACTTCCCATAGACCATACATCAATACAGGGAATAATGGAGTTCCCATAGACCATAGACTAACACAGGGAAGAATGGAGTTCCTATAGACCAACACAGGGAAGAATAGAGTTCCCATAGACCATAGACCAATACAGGGTAGAATAGTGTTCCCATAGACCAACACAGGGAAGAATGTAGTTCCCATAGACCATGGACCAATACAGGGAAGAATAGAGTTCCCATAGACCAACACAGGGAAGAATGGAGTTCCCATAGAACATAGAACAATACACGGAAGAATGGAGTTCCCATCGACCATAGACCATAGAAAAATACAGGCAAAAATAGAGTTCCCATAGACCAACACAGGGAAGAATGGAGTTTCCATAGACCAACACAGGGAAGAATGGAGTTCCCATTGACCATAGACCAATATAGGGAAGAATTGACTTCCCATAGACCAACACAGGGAAGAATGGAGTTCCCATAGACCATAGACCAACACAGGGAAGAATGGAGTTCCCATATATCAACACAGGGAAGAAGAGAGTTCCCATATATCAACACGGAGTAGAATGGACTTCCCATAGACCAACACAGGGAAGAATAGAGTTCCCATAGACCAATACAGGGAAGAATGGATTTCCCGTAGACCATAGACCTATACAGGGAAGAATGGAGTTCCCATAGACCAACACAGGGAAGAATGGAGTTCCCATAGACCATAGACCAATACAGGTAAGAATAGAGTTCCCATAGACCAACACAGGGAAGAATGGAGTTCCCATAGACCATAGACCAATACAGGGAAGAATCGAGTTCCCATAGACCATAGACCAACACAGGGAAGAATGGAGTTCCCATAGACCAATACAGGGAAGAATAGAGTTCCCATAGATCAACACAGGGTAGAATGGACTTCCCATAGACAAACACAGGGAAGAATGGAGTTCCCGTAGACCATAGACCTATACAGGGAAGAATGGAGTTCCCATAGACCATAGACCAATACAGGGAAAAATAGAGTTCCCATAGACCAACACAGGGAAGAATGGAGTTTCCATAGACCAATACAGGGAAAAATGGACTTCCCACAGACCAACACAGGGAAGAATGGAGTTCCCATAGACCATAGACCAACACATGGAAGAATGGAGTTTCCATCGACCATAGACCATAGAGCAATACAGGGAAAAATAGAGTTCCCATACACCAACACAGGGAAGAATGGAGTTTCCATAGACCAACACAGGGAAGAATGGAGTTCCCATTGACCATAGACCAATATAGGGAAGAATAGAGTTCCCATAGACCAACACAGGGAAGAATTGACTTCCCATAGACCAACACAGGGAAGAATGGAGTTCCCATAGACCATAGACCAACACAGGGAAGAATGGAGTTCCCATAGACCAATACAGGGAAGAATGGACTTCCCATAGACCATAGACCAATACACGGAAGAATGGACTTCCCATAGACCAACACAGGGAAGAATGGTGTCCCCATAGACCATAGACCAATACAGGGTAGAATAGTGTTCCCATAGACCAACACAGGGAAGTATGCAGTTCCCATAGACCATAGACCAACACAGGGAAGAATGGAGTTCCCATAGACCAATACAGGGAAGAATAGAGTTGCCATATATCAACACAGAGTAGAATGGACTTCCCATAGACCAACACAGGGAAGAATGGACTTCCCATAGACCAATACAGGGAAGAATGGATTTCCCGTAGACCATAGACCTATACAGGGAAGAATGGAGTTCCCATAGACCAACACAGGGAAGAATGGAGTTCCCATAGACCATAGACCAATACAGGGAAGAATCGAGTTTCCATAGACCATAGACCAACACAGGGAAAAATGGAGTTCCCATAGACCAATACAGGGAAGAATAGAGTTCCCATAGATCAACACAGGGTAGAATGGACTTCCCATAGACCAACACAGGGAAGAATGGAGTTCCCGTAGACCATAGACCTATACAGGGAGGAATGCAGTTCCCATAGACCAATACAGGGAAGAATAGAGTTCCCATAGACCATAGACCAATACAGGGAAAAATAGAGTTCCCATAGACCAACACAGGGAAGAATGGAGTTTCCATAGACCATAGACCAATACAGGGAAAAATGGACTTCCCACAGACCAACACAGGGAAGAATGGAGTTCCCATAGACCATAGACCAACACACGGAAGAATGGAGTTCCCATCGACCATAGACCATAGAAAAATACAGGCAAAAATAGAGTTCCCATAGACCAACACAGGGAAGAATGGAGTTTCCATAGACCAACACAGGGAAGAATGGAGTTCCCATTGACCATAGACCAATATAGGGAAGAATAGAGTTCCCATAGACCAACACAGGGAAGAATTGACTTCCCATAGACCATACATCAATACAGGGAATAATGGAGTTCCCATAGACCATAGACTAACACAGGGAAGAATGGAGTTCCTATAGACCAACACAGGGAAGAATAGAGTTCCCATAGACCATAGACCAATACAGGGTAGAATAGTGTTCCCATAGACCAACACAGGGAAGAATGTAGTTCCCATAGACCATGGACCAATACAGGGAAGAATAGAGTTCCCATAGACCAACACAGGGAAGAATGGAGTTCCCATAGAACATAGAACAATACACGGAAGAATGGAGTTCCCATAGACCAACACATGGCAGAATGGAGTTCCCGTAGACCATAGACCTATACAGGGAAGAATGGAGTTCCCATAGACCAACACAGGGAAGAATGGAGTTCCCATAGACCCTAGACCAATACAGGGAAGAATAGAGTTCCCATAGACCATAGACCAACACAGGGAAGCATGGAGTTCCCATAGACCAATACAGGGAAGAATAGAGTTCCCATAGATCAACACAGGGAAGAATGGAGTTTCCATAGACCATAGACCTACACAGCAAAGAATGGAGTTCCCACAGGGATAGAGCTTTGGTCTCTCTAGACTAAATGTGCAATCCACATGTTTTCTTAATCTTCACCTTCATATGGTTTTGTGTTTTCAAATTAAAAGATGTCTCTTGGAAGACACAAAGTATAAATGAAAGTAGTTTTTTTCTACATGTTTACCTTGTTGTGCAGATGGGTTATATCTGTGGGTTTCACATTGTTTTGTCCATAGTCCAGTGTTCCTGTATACAACTAAAAGCAACATTATTCAACACCCAAATTTATCTAATATTATCTCTTATCTAATCATATCTGTTTTACTGCCTACAAGGGCAAATATGAAACAAGATCATTTTTAGATTGGGGCCCTGCACAAAAGGTTTAACTATACAAAAATTATGCAGGTTCTTTGACTGTACCTTTTGATGCACTGCAGGTATAAAGGAATAACCTAGGACTTACTCTTCTTAATGAAATGGGGAGGTACTATCTGTGAGAATGGGACCACAAAAAAATTGAGTGACAAGAAAATAAGGTGATAGTGCAATAACGTCTTACAAAAATGGGGAGGATATATTGCGTATTGTATATTGTGTTTTGCCCAGCATTAAATAGTCAGCTATGCATCGCAAGACTGCTTTATATCAATTATTACCAATAAGGATACTTTTGCCTTGGCCATCCAAGGTGCAAATTTGGTTCTGTTGGTCACAGTATTCAGCTGTTTTAGCCATTAAATATTGCCACCCTGCTGGGTGGGCTATTGCACTGGTGCCTGTGGTTTATAAGTTTTGAATTCAGAATTTTCCACACATAGAAAACCCAGTTTACACTGCTACTTCAGCTATTGCTGGAGGGAGAAGAGATGAATTGATGTCTTTCCCAAAGACATTCACGTGAAAGTGGTGATGACATTAATGAATCTGAAATGAATTATTGGGTTGGTGCAAAAATAATGTCGTTTTTTTGACGTTCAACTTCAAAAGAAAAACGACATTATTTTTGCACCAACCTAATATTTTTACTTGTTCAAAAAGTAAAGTTTTATACTATTAAAATACTGTGCTGGGTATGACAATAAACTATGTCCAACAGCAAGGCCTCTAATCAGGAGGCTTTGAGGAGCATGGAACCACCTCTTAATTGCTGATGTTCCCAGGTCCACCCTGACCTGGGGTGGTAGCACCTGTTAGGGTCCCAGCTATGGGCAAATAGTTAACCCCGAAATTGAAGTAAAAAGCATTTATGAAAGTGTAAAACTAGGTTTTAATACCAGAAATACTTTGCAAAAAAAATTATTACCAGAAATAAATTTTTGAAGGAAAACTATTACAAGCAATACATTTTTTTAAATTATATTACTAGCTATATATTTTTGAGGACAAAATAGTACCAGGAATAGATTTTTGACAAAACAAAAATATTACCAGGAAAAAAAAGTAGTCTGCATTAAATGACCCATTGATGTTGATATGCCATAAAACAAACCAAACTATTAAAATATGCCATACTTTATTCTGATAATGTTGGCTCTGAATAGTAGATAAGCTGCTCTGTCTTGGAGTAGTAGTTAGCAATCTAGATAATTAATGTTTTAGTGAGTTCAATCCTAATTCACCACCCTATGATTGGGGCCGCATGCTAGACTAAGCTGAGCTTAGTAGATATCTAGACAACAGGTAATTACATAAACGAATTCAACTGGACATCAAATGGGAAAATTATCTTTGGGAATATATATTTCTTGCTTTATTTTACTGTTTACATAAAAAGTTACCAAGTCTTTATGGATTCTTGTCATGGGGGGGGTTGTACTTCCCATACTACAGTGTGTTTCCCAACATATACAAAGTTGCAAACCTATAGCTACTTTATTGTTATTTCCTTGGTAAATATTCAGATAAGCTTTGCTCTTTAGTTCCACTAGTTCAGACCTTTAGAGCTAGGACTCACAATGCTAAATCACCCACATTTCCTCTATATTCCATTTGTAAGGAGGAAGTTTAAAAATTATGTTGATTTATTTTCTATCATCATGAAATAATTCCACACCAACTGTATTTGAACTGTAAGCTTATGAATTAAAATATTTTTAATTTTTTTTATGTGAAATGTTATGCTATTTAATAACTTCTTGTAAAGAATATTAAAAACTGCCATTCTATCCTCAAAAGGATTTTGAGAAAAACATCAAAAAACATGCTATGTTACAACAAAAAGAAAGCAAATATAGAATACCATATTTGGCAGCCCATTTCACAAATAGACTAAGAATGAACTACAGGAGTTAAAACAAAATTTTCTCCACTCTTTAATTAACACTAGTTCAGACTTTTACAGCTATGAATCACCATGGTTTGGTTTGTTTTGTTTTACAGTATATCAACCTCAATGGGTCATTTAATGCTGACAACTTTTTTTTTCCTGGCAATATTTTTATTTTGTCAAAAATTTATTTCTGTTAATATTTTTTTCCTCAAAAATGTATAGTTGGTAATATTATTTTTTCAAAAACGTATTGCTCGCAATAGTTTTTTTCAAAAACATATTGCTGGTAATATTTTATAATGCTTTTTACCTGAGTTTCGGGGTTAACTATTTGACATAGTTTATTGTCTTACCCAGAACATGGATGCAGTTTATCGTCATAACCAGGTCAGGACTCACCTTGTTATGTCTGTGAATTCAAATCACCCATATTTCCTCTGTATTCCGTTTGTAAGGAGGAATTTCTGACAGCATTTTCTTGAGAACTGCTACTTTGTGGGACAGAGTCCCACATGGATGATTTTCTGGATACTACAAATATAAATTCTTCAAGTCAATGGTCATTTGCTATAAATCCTCCTTATCTTTACTTCTTTTTACCACCTCTTGCTTATGGCCAATCTAAGTGTAAATTTTCCTAAATTTTTCAAATTTACTTGAGGAAATTCGGGCAATGCATAGCTTGCAAAGGAAATTTTCATGAAATAAGTCTTATGAAAAAGAGAAAGAGAAAAAAACAGTAAAAAAAAAACAAAAAAAAAAAACAACAGAGTCAAATAGAAGAAAAATAACAACAAAATCATTTTATTTTTTCCTTTTTTAGTAAGGTATTTTTTTTACCTTTCCTTTTTTTTTTTTTTGCTTTCTTTAAACATCCATCTGCAATTGTCCCAGTAGGGCATAAATACCAATGGTGTTTGTTAAAAAAAATTTTTAAGTCTTTTCAGTGTTAAAAAAAAAAAAAAAAAAAAAAAATTGTGCATCTCCATTTTACATCAAAATATTTGGCATGGAACAAAATAGTAATAAAAAAAAAAGTAAAAGGTGTATTGTCAAGTCATAGATTTATAGAAGAAACTGTCTGATTGCAATTCCAGACAGATTTATCACAGACGATTTTGTACTTTTTTGGAACATGATGGCAAAATAGAAAAGAATAGTCAGTAGCAGATAGATAATCTCACAAAAAAAAATTTTCAGCAGTTTCTTGTGGAAAGGATTCAAATTTACACTTTAGTAACAGGGTAAAAAAAAGATTGAAGGAACTGCTTTTTCTGCACAAGATTTGTAAAACCACTTATTTATGTTAAGTGGAATATACATAAGATTTTCATAGATCATGAATTAATTTTTTATGTTATTTCATATTTTGGATATTCTCTTTTTAAAACTTAACATCAGAGATCATTTTGAAGCCATGAACAACAAATATCAAACAGACATTTTCCAGGTAAAAAATAAAAAAAAATATAGTAATAAATAGTTACACAGTCTATGAATGATGATGACTTTTTACAAGTGTATGACAGAAAAATTAATTTCTTGCTTCAAGGTGATAAAGATATAAAAGTGCTTAGGATAAAACACCGTGGTACACTGCCATCTGCTCATTATGCTAACACTTAAATCCCCACCCCTAGACAAAGAGTGAACATTTTTCTTAAACTGATTTCCTCATAATTATCGATGACTTATATTCACATTATTGAAAGCTTTTTTTAAAATACAGGGTGCGATGGGTAAATTGTCGCCATTTTATATTTTTAATTTTGCATATGTGTGTTGTTTGTTTTTTTGATTTTGTCAACTGAACAGTTGAGTGGTGTCTGTGAGAAAAAGAGCACCATGACACAATTAATTCAGTCATAAATTTGGAAACAGCATGCTGTACTGCTTGGCATTCATGCCAGAAGCTCCAATACAAACATTTCAGAGTGTTTGGGTATCAATCTGAAGAGAGTGCAGAGGATTTAGGAAGAGTTGGATGATATATCCAGTCAACATGGATTGATCACTAATGATGGCGACATTATGCCTCCATTCATCTTCCCACAGGGCCTCAGTCTCAACACAGAGGCCTACATCAAGAGTCTTGAGGAGGTAGTGCTGCCCTGAGTCAAGAGGCTGGCTGCTTAAAGACCCTATGTCTGGCAACAGGACTCTGTATTATACCACACCAGCAGGAGAACTGTGAGACAATTTCTATGACCACACCACTCCTTACATCTGACCACCTAACTCCCCAGACTGCAGCTCCCTTGATTATTATGTGCAGGGCACAGTTGAGCAAGAGACCAACAAAACTCCTTGTAAGACCAAAGATGAACTGAAGGGAAGGATTATTGCAGCATTAACCAACTTAAACAAGGAGACTGTCCAGAAGAGTTGCAGGAGATTCCGAAGTCATCTGGAATCTGCGGTTGAAGCCAAAGGATATTTCATTCAATAAATTTACTCCTTATTTTAAGATATTTTTGTGTCATTTTGGTAACTATCTGCTAAAATGAGATGTCACTGTTATTTTCATTTTTGTGTAATTTAGACAACAGTTTATCCATTGCACCCTGTATGTCTAAAATATTGATTTACATTAAAAATGACCTAAAAAAAAAAAAAAAATAAAAAAAATAAAAATAAAAATATATATATATATATATATATATTAAGGAATTTAATTTTCTGATAAAAAGAGAATTTTCTTTTTCTATTTATTTGCTTTTGCATTTATTTATAAGTTTAGAGATTTCAGCATCTCCCAACAAGAGAATTTAACAAGTTCTTTACAGCAATTGATTTTCGGGCCTTTTGGGTCCTCTTCAAAATGACTATTAAATGCAGTAGGCATTAGAAAATTCTGTTTTAATTTTTTCAGGGTGATAAAAGGTGCAATCCAGGGATAAAATTAATTACAAAAAAAAAAAAAAAAAAAATAAATAAATAAATAAATGGAGGAATGTATCCAGGAAAAAAAATCTGTAATTAATCCCGCTGCTGAAATTTTTCTCTTAACAGATTTTTATCATCTATTTTCTGTAATTGCACTTGTGTGCGTATATGTTCATACATTATTTTACATATACAAACAAGCATATAAAATGAACATCTCATCAATAGTAATATATTCTACATTAACAAATAATAAAAAATAACTAAACTCATCAATTTGGAGGGGTTCCCACCATCTGCCTTTGGTACTGGGATAGTGATCATTTACCAGTTGGTATTTCAATCTGATATTTATCTTAGTATTTACTAAGCTTAGTTTAATACTGCAAAAGGTCAAATTGGGATTAGGGGGGGGGAGTAAAAAGATTACGTTGCTCCAATCTTTCAAATGAAGAAAGAAAATAGGGAAAACTTGGACCTTCATATCCGCAAAAAACAGAATGCCAAAAGGATGGTTTTCCCTTGACACCACTATTATTTTAAGTAAACTTTACTATTTAGGAATGTTTATTCTTTTAAAAAGCAATGATTAGAATCGTAATAAGACCTAAACATGACAAAAGTAAATTTATACATTTGTTTTGTTCTTGAGAGTTTACAACAAAAATATTAAACATTATTTATTAGATTGTTTACTTACATTCTAAGAACTAACACAATTATAAACTAATGCAACACAATATTTATTATTTACCAACTTATAAAAGAAATATGAAAACAATTTTTTATTCATAAATTTATAAACATTTGCAAAATTATTAAAATATGTGGACTATAAGGACATCCTTATTTACCATTTTATAAAGTTCAAATTGATTAGCAATTAGCTGATGTTTTGCCAACCATTCCAATAGACAATATAATAGTGTAGATAAACAATAAATAGTGTTTATTATTTTTGTTGTCAATCTTGAAGAACAAAGAAAATGTATTAATTCACTATCATCATATATTTAGGTTTTACTGCAATTCTAATAATCACTTTTTTAAAATAAACATTGTTGCAGAGTGATGGTAATCAAAATAATAGCAGTGTCAAAGGAAAAAACTGTCCTTTTGACACTCTGGTCTTTGTGGGCATGATGGTTCAAGTTTGCTAGAATTAGCATCTGAAATCTGGTATTTATCTGGTCTTGAACACTGACATCAGTGGGAAATACACAAATATCACAACCATGAAGCAAGGCCTCTAATATTATTTTCTTAATTTTTTTATTACTTACCTATTTTTAATGAACCAATAAGACACGGTTGTCAGATTCACCTAGATATAGTGAATTAGGCTTCGTGTGAAAGAATGGCATTACTATATTTGAATTCACTTTCATATTAGTAGCTCAAATTCATCCAGCTTATTTTAAAAGTAGCTCCCAAAAGTCATAAATAGTGAAATTCAAAATTTAGTGGCACTGGTCTTTTACAAAATAACCCAATCTGACAATTACGTAATGATGCAGGAAATTCTACTGTGGCAAAAATCCTGAACTTTTAAAACAAGACTCCCTCTGTTTTGGTGTTTTTCTTTAATTCTATGTGAATGAATAAAACAAAATTAAACAACAAAGATGAATGCTGACAGCTATTTTCTAGCAACATAAAGGGGTGCATATAAGTGGATATTGAGGTCAATACCCAGTGGTGAGTCTGCTTCATGCTTAAATGCAATCTTCAGGCTATACATTTAAACATGAAACAGACTGTCGCTGCTGAGTATTGACCTCAATGTCCACTTTTATATTTACATATGCTCTATACTTGATATTGAGCAATTTAATCTATAAATATAGCATAGCTTAAAACTATATTTTTATTTTAATATATATATATATATATATATATATATATATATATATATATTCCCATCAGCTTTGCTTATACTACTACAAAATACATATATAGGCACAAATTTATAGATAAATATATATGTATGTCTGCATGGATGAATAGATAGATATAACATGTATTAACTGAAGTTCAATAGAGAGATGACATAGCAACATAAATCCCATTTATGGAAAGCTTTTTAAAATAATCGAAAAGTCAAGATAAAGATTCCAAAGATGAAAAGATCAACAATTTTAAATGCTGCCATCAAAGATACAATGTAAAAACAAAAATTAAAAAATTGGAATTATAGGAGAATTAACAAAAGTATTTTGCCCTCATTAGATGGCCAATCATTAATAAACAGATTGTCAGCATTGGAAAAAACAATAATCAGGTTTGCCTTATGTTGTTAAAAAATAAAATTGATTTTTGAAGTGGATTCTCAAAGTACAAGTTTTTGTTTTAGCTGTCAAAAAAAAAACAACAAAAAAAAAAAAAACAGTATTAACTCCCCTGACCAATTTGCACACTTATATTCTCATGTTATTAATTATTATCTTAATTATTTACTGAAAAAATAACTTGCAACTGGAGACAGCACATTACCTGTTGATAACTGATCTCAGCAACAAAATGTTAATAGCAAAAAAGTAAACACATCTGATAAAGAAATAATAAATTGAAAAATTAAAAATGCTAATATGGCCTTAATTACATAATTATGGCTGTTAGATTGGTAGCTGGTTTATATATAAAAAAAAAATAACAAAATCCGTTTTAAAGTAAGTGAAATAAATCATAAGCAATAATAAAAAAGTAACCAAGTTTGTGCTTTTTTTTAATGGTATTATTTCGAAAATTTAAAAATCTAGGGGAGATAATCAATGATAATACTTGCCGTTCGGGTAATAAATAAGCTCAATTGAATTTCAGTATCACCGATAATGAACCCTGATTTTTAAAAGAATTGCATTTTTTTTTTCTTAATTTGAACAGTTCTCACTTGTAAACTTATACCATACTAATCTAAACGTAAATATCAGGATGCCTTCCATAGTGTGATGGTTAGCATACTAGTGGAATGAGTTCAATCCTCACTGGGTGACTCATAAGAACCATGTGTATAGCATTAGAGAGCATTACAGATTTTCAAATAGACATAAACCGACCACCATGAACAGACCTTGGACGGAGATGAATATTTGAAATATCATACACAAGGCAGAGTTAGTCATCTCAAGAATATACTTTTTTGTTAACCTGAAGTTTTCAGCAACTGGGGTTATTAAACTTAGTTTGCTCAATTTCCTCATTATCCTTAAATAATAAAGTTGAAAATTAAAACCGTCATTAAAAGTGAAAGCAAAATAACGTCCTTGTTTTCTCCTTTGAAACAATAACATTTTTTTAAAATCAAAAACTGATAGTTGGCTTCCCAGAGAATGTGTAAAAAGTTGCAATGTACGCAGTCATTTCATTTCTCTCTGAAAAAGGGCCACAGATTTCAACAGGCAAATGTGTCTGAAGTGCAGATAAAGAAACTTATCAAACATAAGAAACATAGACACAAATTAAATTAAATATGATAGCCATTTTAAAAAAAATAAAAAGTTTGACTGAGAGAATGAATAACAATCCTTCAAATATAAAAGAATAAAAAGTAATCCAAAATTCTCATTTAAAAATATTTCAATTAGAAATTATTAAGAAAAATAAATATTTAGCTGAAGTATGTAATGAACAGTTTGTGAATGCAAATAGTATGTGCACCAATTTCCTGAAGCTTAAAAGGCCTATTAATAAACTGTTCACCTGTCCAGGTAATAATGATATCATAATATGGGCATTACAACTTCATGGCATCAGTTGTCTAAAGCTGCAACAACTTTTGTAGATCAGAGAAATGCCCACATACATAAAAATACAACCTGATCCATTTGAATAAAAATAGAAAACCATTTTGAAAATATCTTATTCTTGCAGTTAGCCAAAAACCTCTACTGCTATTCAAATTGGATCTATTTGAGAATTTGAAATTGTATGTTGATCTTTTGTCAACTCAAACAAAAATAAAATTAATATGCTGTCCTCCATACGCTATGTTTATTTCTTATTTTTTTTTATAGAATTTAATATAATGAAATATCTTTACTTTTAGGATTAGTTGCCAGTCAAATATTAAAGGCGTTTTAAAATGATGTCTTCATCTTATTATTTTTAATATTTATGATCTCAGTAAGCTCTCAAATTGTCTTGTAGTTTTTTTTAAACTTATTTATAATTTAACCAGTTACTACTTTATCCATGTAACACAATAAAGGACGAAGGTAAGTCTGAAAAAAAGTTAATCTAATATTTGATATGGTCGATTTTAGTTCATTTTTAATAGCTTTCTGAATGAAATAACTGAAAATCGTAATAAAATTTAAAAAAGAGAGCTAATTTCCAATTCTTAAAAATAATACTACCACAAAACATTTTTATTTGGGGAACTTGCCAAGTTAATGTTTTTTTTTTTTTTTTGAGAATAACAAAAAGAGGATTTATGTGAAAAACTCTCTCAAACGTAAATGGTGTCCTAATTTTTACACAAGGCATTTTGAAGATATATCGTTAAAAATACTTACAAAAAAAAAAAAATAAAATAAAATAAAATAAAAAAGGTGGAGTTGGCACTGCGACCAGAAATTGTACAACTCTACCATAAAAAAAATAATGGCGTCTATGTGTTTTTTGGTTTTTACTTTTTACACATATTGAAAAGTAGGATAACTAATTTCTGTGTAACCATCACTGTTGACACGGGTTATTGCAATAGGTACAGGGATATTATCTGCAGCAGCGATAACGATTTGTGTGGTTGTGCCTGGAATAGTAGCAGTAGCACCTTCCGTAGCAACTGTCGCTGTTATTTCTCTCAAAGTGCTTTCATCTGCTTCTTCGGTCGACTCTTGCACGAGTTTTTCACTGGGCACTTGATAATCTAAAATCCGATGTTTCTTGTTCGGCTTCTCCCCAATGTTATGTTGTTTAAGAAGATGTCCTTTCAACTTGTCATAGCGAGTTGATGTAAAAGAGCAGTGGTCACATTTGTAGGGCCGGTTGTTGGTATGCAGTAACATGTGACGTTTGAGATTCTTAATCAGCGAGAAACTTTGGCTACAGACAGGGCACACGTGAGGTTTCTCGTGCGTGTGGGTCAGCATATGGTACTTGAGGTTCTGTTGTTTAAGAGCCTGAAAAGTGCAGCCCTGCATGGAGCACTTGAAGGTCTCTCCAGTGTGGATTAGGCGATGTGCTTTCAGCTGGCTCTTGTGAGCTGTCGCATAACCACAGATGTCACACAAATGATCTTTGGTGTCACTGTGGACCACCATGTGGCTTTTCAGAGCGTGCTTCCACTTAAACCCCGCGAAGCACTTAGTGCAGACAAATGGCTTCTCCTCGGAATGCTTTGGCATGTGCTGGTTAAGCTGCGTTCTGGTTTTAAATTTCATATCGCATAAATAACAGAAGTACGGGTGTTCTCCGCTGTGGCGAGACAAGTGTAACGTTAACTCCTCAGCATTAGTTGCTTTGTACTCACAGTAGCTACACTGAAGGTCAGCGTGTAAGTGGATTCGTTTATGGTCATTTAATGTTTTCAACCGGTTCGCTTTGTAGTCGCACTTATTACAACTATATTTACCGTCCTGGTGAATTTTTTGATGTCGCTTAAAGTGGTTATAGTTATATGTGCTGTACAAACATTCGTCACATATATACACTTCAATCGTGACATTATTATTTGTAGTGGTGCCATTATTCTGCGTCTGGCCGTTGTTGTTAGTGGTCGAGGTAACTCTAGATTTTACCTTACCTTTTTTTCTGTGGTAAGGGCGACCCCTTGTGTGTTTCTTACCCAGGCGAATACGTAAGCTAGAGCGGACTGCCCCCGAACACTGACCAGAATCTTTAGCAGGATCACTTTCTCCTGTCACATCAGGGTCCACTTTCTCTTCAGTCTCCATTGTTTCTTCTTCTTCGGTGATTGTCTCAGATACAGTCGCAACTGTCGTCGTCTTTTGTACGGATGATGATATCAAAGCCCCTGGATCTGCAAGTGTAACAGAGTCTGCGGCTACTTCGGCTAGTAATTTTGTAGTCGTGTTTGTTTCCGGGCCTTCTTCGTCTAGGAGTGAATCGATCGACTCGGCAGTTTGTTCATTTTTAGCGTTATCTTCTTCATCGTTTTTCACGACAGAAGCTTCAGCAAGGGCCACATTCGAGTCACAGCCTTCAGTTGCTATACTTTCTTTTGAGTTAGCACTGGTGAAGAAGTTGGTTTGGGTCATCTGGTCCTTGCTTACATTCATAGCCGATGACTCAGAAGGGAAGGCACTGTCATCATCAAGACCATAGGTGTGGTCTACGGATTTCATACCGGTCGCATCTTCGCCAGTTGCTGGAATTGAAAACTCCTCAACGTTCTCTGGCAGTTTAGGCTGGCCATTTCGATACCTCTCACAGTATTCTAGTATCGTGTTCAGTTGCATGATTTTAGCAATCTCTATAACTTGGGTTAACACGCTGGGTGAGATTTCGATGCAGCTAGTGTACATGAAGTCTACCAGCTTACGGACAGCTAGGCCGTAACCGATCTTCGACTCGTTCGAACCCTCGATGTGGATCTCGATGATCTGGGGTAACTTTTGAGAAAAGGCGCGAGGAAGATCCTGCAGAGTGCCAAGAAAAGAGGCGAAATATGGACTGGCAGCTGCTAATACATTACTGTGAGCAAAGATCTCTTCTCCGCACACTTTGAGTACAACGTCACAGAAACGGCAGACCTTCCTTTGTTCTTGAAGGGCCTTCATAACATTATTTATCAGTTGCCCATCAGTAAACTTCGTTGTCGGCTCCTCTTCTTCCGACGCCATGTTGGGAAGGGAGGACGTTAATTATATTCTCATACGATTGTCCAGTAATTTCAGCTTTTGTTATGCATTCAAAACAAGTTTTCACGATGTCAGACTTGTGTTAATGTAAACAAACCTCATTTGCCGGTTGTTGGATCATTGGTTTACTTTTTTTGCGTACTCAAGGCAGAATAATGAAGGGTCCCCCCAAATTCAGCTTAGGACTTCCGTTCATAACAAGGATAATATCAGGGGAAGTAACTCTGTTTACTTTTAGATTGTTTCAAGAAGAGTTCTACATCGTCATATTCGTTTGTTATGTTGTAAAGGTTTTGTTTTTCAATAACTGTTTTTCTAAATATTTTTTCTCCAAAATTTTTACTCACTGAGCCAAAGATTTGTGGTTGATATCTATACAGTTCAATCCAAAATTATGAACTGTGTATAAAGAAAAAAATGAAATTTTAAAAAGCTTTTCTCTATGTGTAGTACGCGGTTTCTGAATAAAAAAAACAACATATAGTTTTTAAAGGCGAAGCTTAGGCTGACACAAGGTCACTAAAGTTGAATATTCATAAAGATTAAACTCATGAAATTAACCAAGTGCTCCGTGAAAAAATTTTGCCAACCATATCGCCATGATTTTATTTGGTTATATGTGCTTAGTCTTAAAGTGTAGTAAAAATATTATTATTGATTTGTTTAATGAAAAATTGAAAATTAAGTTGAAAATTATGACAAGAAATCCTTCCTTGCTTAATATTAAAAAAAATGATTAATCTTTTGACTTTACAATTAAAATCTGTTTTTAAAAGTGACAATTTTTTTTCTGCTAGAAAAAAAATTGTTAAGCAAATACTGCTGATGACGTTTCTAAAAGTTTTTTTTTCCTCGATAACTGAAAAAATGAGAGAAGAAAAGTTTACTTTCTATTTTGAACTACCAAACAGACCAAAAGAAAATATAGTGATTTAAGCGTATCTTAGATATGACGCAAGCGTGGATCACCCAGTAAGGATCGAATTCACCACCCAGTCGTAATTGATCGAGCGAAGCAGGATTGTAAGCTCACATCAAAGTGACCATCACAAGAAAAAATACAGATACTACTTAAAAAGACTGGTCCACCCATGAAAAATGGGAAAACAATATTTTGGAAAAAAAAAATGTTTAGTTTTTTTTTTTTTGTAGATTTGCATTTGCAATCGATTTAGTAAGCTTCTTAGTGTCCAATCAATCAATGACTTTTATAAAGTTTTGGGCCTTAGGCTAAGTCACTTAGCTGTTATTTTTACAAATGGCAAGTTTGAAAATGTGCTCACTCACGGCTAACATCACTGATAGTGATATCTGTTTTATTTTTTAATTTTCTTAATTTTTTGACCTTTCTTAACATTGTTATAAAAACTTTTTGTATAAGATTTTTTCGAAAGCTACATGCACAAACATTTGAGGTTCATAATTTAAATTTTTTATCTCAAATTAAGAATAAGCACACATAATTTTATGTAAATTTTTGTTCTTTACTTTAAAAATAAACATATCTGTTCGTTACTTCAGAGAAAGTCTGTTTTCGTATTTATGTTGGTGCAAAAATAATGACGTAATAATGTCGTTTTTTGACGTATTTTTTAACGTCAAAAAACGACATTATTACGTCATTATTTTTGCACCAACCTAATAGTTAAGTAAGTCCAATAACTCTGTAAAAGGCAGTGATCGTTTGGATACCCCCTACTAAATCGATAACAAATCAATCATTTTTTGATTTTGACAAGTGTTGTCACCTAAGGAAGGTCTACTCTAAAAAATGCTAATTATTTCCAAAAAATATTCAGAATTTTTTATGAGTATTAAGTAGTGTTGAAAAATAAAATCTTAATATTTTCATTGCAAAATCCAAAGAAACAATAATTGAAATTTATGTATAACCAAAATATTACATATTTCACTGGGTGGTATATTTAGCAATTCAGACCTTGTATCCCATAAATCAAAAACAGAAAAGAAAAAAAAAAGAAAATTGAGAAAAGTAAAAAAAAGAGAAATAAAAATACAAATGGAAGTGTACTTATGTCTTATAGATTATGAAAAAGCATTTGACAAAGTACATCACATAGAACTGTTTGAATTTCTGGGTAAGCTTGTTTTATTTAAGCTTGATTTTAGAAAAATGCAGAACATGCTGGGAGCAAACTACCTGCATACAGATAGAAAATGAATTCAATAAATGTACAAAAATAGAGATGTAAGACAAAAATCTGTCTTCTCATCAGATTTATCAATCTTTACAATGAAGCAACTCTGAGAGAATTAGAAGTTCTACCAGGATTTATTATTGATGGCCACAATCTTAAAAACATTAGATATGCAAATGACACAGTGTTGATAGCAGATACAGAAAAAAAAGAACTACAGGAACTCCTACAGAAGGTGGCAAAAGAAAGCAAGAAGAAAGGACTAAACATCAACTGTAAGAAGACAAACTGTATGGATGTCAGCAAAAGAAACAGCCTACCACATACATTATACATTGGAGATAACAAAATTAAACAAGTGCAAAAATTTAAACATCTAGGTAGTGTTTTAACAGGATGGAAAAGACAGCACTGAAATCTGAAGATGAAGTTAAAATTTCCAGGGCACATAATGATGAAAGTGGGCTTGGAAAATTTGACACACATAGGACATATTGAAGAAGGACAGAAAAACAGCATGTAACCTACCAAACGAGCTTATGTTGACAGAATAAGGATTACAAAAAGCTACAAAGAATTGAAGTTGTGGAGAGTCATGACCGTCTACGTCTTGAAGAGACATGGCACATAGAAGAAGAAAAAAGTAAAATATATACTATTGATTAAATTCAGACCTGACTCCCCCTTTAATTATTTACCATAAGCAAGTGGTTATAACATTAACATTTCAACCATCACCATGGTTGATAATGAGTTCTTGATAATAGTGTCCTGTGGAGATGATCCCAGTGTGAGAAGATCATGTACTCTCTTAGAAACTGTGACTAAGGTTCATTCAGCATAGTTGCAGTATAAATTAAAGATTTACTCTGTTAGTATTAAGAAACAAAAAATGTATCTGAGGAAGCATTTGCAACAGGGATTAGCTGATTACCTATGTATACTCCTACACTCCTAAAGTGTTCTACAATATCAAAACATTAAAAATAAATAACTAATTACCTATTTTCAAAATACTTTTTAAAATGTTTGTTAATGCATTATTAAAATAAATAACTAATTACCTGAATTCAAAATACTTTATTAAATGTTTGTCAATACAAGTTTCAGCTTCTATGCACTGAGTCCCTTCAGGACGTGGGCGATCATGGCTCTCCAGAACTTTTGTCTTTTTTCTATCTCTCTTAATCCCTATTCTGCCAAACATTTACACAAGCTTGTTAGGTAGATTATTCACTGCTTTCCTCTATCCTTCTTGCCTTCAATATGCCTTATGAGTGCTGAATTCTCCAAGTCTCTTTCCTCATTATGTGCCCTAGAAATTTCAACTCTTTCTGATTTTAAGTATAAGTGTCCTTTTTCGCTAAGACTTTGTTGTTACTCACATGTTCAGTCCATAGTATTCTCTGAATATGCTTCTGTAGAACCAGATTTCTGTTGCCTCAACTCTCTTTATCTGTGAAGAGTTTGTCCAGCATTCACTACCATATAGGAGGACCAATATTAAATATCCGTTCAATACTATTTTGGTGTTTCTAGCAAAATTTTCCTGTTTATTAATACTTTGCTTAGCTTTTGGAAGGCATCTTTCATTATTCCAATGCATTTTCAGATTTTATTGTTGCATTTTTCATCCTCTATTAAAACACTTCCCAGGTATTTAAATTGTTGTACTTGCCTCGATTTTTGTATTGCCAATTTATAATTTGCATGTTGGGCTGTTCCTTCAATTGATGTTTAGTCCTGTCTTGCAGGCTTATGGCCATGTCACGTTGAAACACTAGTTCTTGTATTAGGTTGGTGCAAAAATAATGTCGTTTTCTCACATATGTTACTATGTGAGAAAACGACATTATTTTTGCACCAACCTAATACAATCCCTGAAATTAAGCAATGTCAAGCCTGGTCAGTACCTAGGTGGGTGTATGCTCAGGAATACCAGGTGCTGTAAGCTTCGATGTGCGGGTGATGTAATAGATAACAGCTCAAAACTGGAAATTGGAGAGCTGAGTTCCAATTCCAGTTGGGTTGTTTATAATCTTCTCACTTTTCTCTGTAAAAATTCCTATAGTTACCTTTCTACTTGTCCGAAATAACAATATCAATGTTTTTAACAAAATAGCATATTTTCACTCATTAATGCACACCCTAAAATCTGGTATTAATTATAAAAATAAAAATCTAGTTTTAGTTATAGCTTTCTACTGTTAGAGCTATCAAAAAAATTATATAAATTATTTTATTGTATGTTAATGCCTTCATGATCTCTGAGTATTTTAGGCTTAAATTCAGATTTATATTTTAATTTTTTCTAACTGCTATGTTTTTCCAAAATTAACAAACTTTTTCAACATCTGATTTTGTTTATTTATGTACAACTATTTTGTAATTTTTTTAACTTTCTAACGTTCTAATTGTTTACCTAATGTTTTATATATTTAAAAACCATTCATTTTTTGGGGAGCTTCTAAAATACACAATGTATATAATGTTTATATACATACATTATATATGTTCCAAAAGTTGTCATAACTGGAGGTGATAGTGGGTTCAGGCTCCCACTGTCTATAAAATGCTTCAGTGGTATGTGTCGCAAATAGCCTCTGACAACTAAGTCCAGCTCTAAGTCGGAGAATTGGCAAAGGCAAATAACTGGCACCTCTCACATATAATATGGAGATTCTTTAGTGTTTCTGGAGAAGCCATATATTCCTAAAGGGAAATGGTGCCATGGGCTTGTAAGCTGCACCACATGGTAACTGGTTGGCCTAGGCAGGATGAACAACTTGTGTGTCTTGTCTCCAGGAAGCTGACTGTCATTTTTGTTGCTCTATGAAGTTATTATACTGGAACATACCTATTCTATTGTTAATAGACTCTCCCACATATAAGTAGTAGTAGTAGCAGTCGCCAGTGAGCTCAGAGAGTTGACGAGTCAGTCGATGTTGGACATTAAAGTATCAGCCACCACAACTAGATTGCTGTGTCATTAACTATTATATCAAGTTCCTAACATTTTGTACGTCGAACCTTTTTAGGACTGAAAAATACAAATGAATACAAGCCTCCACTGTGAAAACTACTCTATAACAGAAGTGACATTGTGGAATCTTCCACATTTGCCAGTTACACCCCACTGGAAAAATGCACTCTTCCTCTATCGTAATTACCACCACATTACATAAACACAGTACATAGACAAGCATTCATTGGTTAATCTACTTCAAACTAGCTTGCTGATTGGTCAGTTCCGACCAATCAAACTGCCTGCATGCAACAAATTTGTATTCCTGCGTTTTCGTTCTGAGCCTCCCACGTGGTACAACAAAATTATAAAAACAAAACATGTGTAAACTCTCTCTCTCTTTCTTGCATCTCATTCCTTGTTGCCAAGATGTAATCTTCAAGAACTCCTGTCTTAACTAATGCAGTCAGACGTTAAAGACCATTACCAAACATTCACGCAAGTACGAACTCTGAAATCTCTTCTGAACTTTTACCAACTTGTATAATATACAATTCCAAACGTGCTAAAGAAACTTTACTCTTCTAAAGTACAGGCTAATAATGAACTTCAACTTTATGAGCTTAGGTACAAATATTACCTAGTCTAAGAGACACAATTCTGTCCAACCTTTTCACTCAGTATTCATGCATGTATATCAAATACTTAATAAATTCAGTTGTTACGTTTTGAAACAATGTGTTTATGAATTATTATTCTCTGTCTCGTATTGTTGTGGATGGAAGATTGTTGAACACACACAATTTTAAGCCTTCTGATAATTCAAAACTTCTATTCCTCTCCAACACACATCACACATCCACAACAGCATCACTAAGCAACTGTCATGTGACTTCATCTCCACCAAAAAGAGATACTTGCCTTTTGTATCCCTACAGCATGTAAGAAAATATATTTTTGTATTAATTTGACTTGTAAGCTTAAAGTTTCTGAAATCAGATACATCTCAAAGTAAGTTGAGATGATCTGAAAGTAAATAAAAGAAGAGTACAATAAAAGTTGAATTGAAAAAAGTTATTTTTTTACTGTTATCAGCTATGATTTAAAGTGGTTACCTTGGTACCAGGTTTCTCATTACCATGGTAGTAAGGGCAGAGTGTGTAGGAGTGTGTCAGCTGGACAATCTGCCTAACTTTGCCTTTGCTTTTAAGCATCCATCTTATAAGATCTGGTTCTTTAAAAGTGGCCTAGATAGATGCTATCATCTTTTTCTCAAGCTTTTACTGGCTGAAAAACAATTTTATTATTTTATCTTTTTAACTTAATTTGGAACTGATTTTGTAGGTTTTCAATGTTCAGTGTCTTACAAGCAATCAACATAAAAAAAAACTTCTGTTAGGATTTAAAAAAAAATTTATATCAGAGCTTCATAATCTTAGTTTTCTGTGGCTGAAAGAGAGTTTGAAATGAAAAAGTTTTAAAAGAGGTATTTTTATGCGGAATTCAGTCAAACAGCAGCATAAGAAATAATATAAAAAGGATTTTTATAATATTCAGAAAATAAGCTTGAAGCTCTATTCATTATTAGATTATGGGTAGAGTATATAAGGCAATAAATATATTGTATAAGGTTGTCAAATGTTAAAACTTCATTGTCAATTCATAACGTCAGACAGAGTCAGTGCAAGGGTCTTGTGGGCACTCCCCAGTCTATGATATGGGACACTCCCCCAGTCTACTATATCTCAATTTTCATATGGTAGTATTTATATAAAATGCAAATTTTATTGTAACCTAATTATGTACAATAATGAATCATATACAATATAGGTGAACAATTCAAGTAGAAAAATTGAAAATAAATACAATGTATCTAAATACAAATTAGAGACATATCATAATAGATCATTCCATCATAAGAGACATGTCATAATAGACCATTCCATCATAAGAGACATGTCATAATAGACCATTCCATCATAAGAGACATGTCATAATAGATCATTCCATCATAAGAGACCATTCCATCATAAGAGACATGTCATAATAGATCATTCCATCATAAGAGACATGTCATAATAGACCATTCCATCATAAGAGACATGTCATAATAGATCATTCCATCATAAGAGACATGTCATAATAGACCATTCCATCAATAAATAAATCAATAATGTTTTGTGGCAATCAACTTGAGATTTTTCTTTTTAAAAAGTTGAATAATTTTAAAATTCAAAATTATGGATAAAACAGAATGAATTTTATATAGTGTTTTTTTTTAAACTTAGCATGAGCAAAACAAATTCACAGGGTTGGGGAAAAAAAATAAAGACTGCAGAATGATGTCAAAATTCACTTTATTCAGTTGTGCTTAAATTTGTAACATATGTAAATGTATGTATAAAAAATCAAATGTTGATAAGATAGTGAGGATCACAAAGCACTGCCTGGGGCCCCAATTAGGTTTGATACTCCTGGTTGTCATCAGGGTAGTATACACTGACCCTATCATCAGAATATCATGATATCCTTACCCAAGGCTAATATAAATAGACATCAAAATGTTTAAGTATCTATAACAAGCTTCACTGTTTACTATTGATTACATACAAGCAGTTATTTTTATAACACACACACACACACATATATGCACTTTTCTGGTAACTTTTTTACAAACTCTGGATGACAAATAGTCACTCAAACCTCCAAATGACATTGTCAAATGGCGAATACACTTAACTAACTTTTAAATAGGCCTTAAGTTAATGACAATTTTGTTCACTCGATTCCCTACAAGCCCACCAAAGAACATATGGCAGAAACCCCTTCTCTTGAGAAAGTCCAAATTGGCATAAAAAACTGAATTGTGATAAGTTGCCTGGCACAGATGGTACCTATGCTGAGATCTTGAAATGTGGAAGTGAAAATCTGGTGCAACTTCTAACTTAATATAAAATGCTTGGATAGAAGAATGTGTATCAGATGATTAGCAAGACTCATTGATGGGTCTACTTTATAGAGATTGCAGGCATTACCTATGCAAGGGTGACTGCAAGAATTTCCATGAGATATTGTAGTGGATCTAAGAAGGATGCGTGAATATTTAAGATTGTGCTGCAAATAAAATATGCAATTTCCACAAACATAAATTATAAGAAATGGCCAAATGGTAACAATATTCAGTCATGACAAAAAATACATGTTTGAAACAACAGATTAAATTTTATATACACAATTTACAATTTCTTTGTAATGATGTGTGCAAAGGTATAGAGAAAAAGTTCTTTGCTGTTTCAGTAATGTTCAATGTCTAAAAAGTTGTCTGCCTTTGATCGGAAGGTTGAATTTAACTTAAAAGATTTTTCTGTGAAAGATATTAAGTGAAAAAGTTTGTTGTATGAATTTTTCCAATCTCTCATAAAGAAAGTTTGTTTCTTTGGCGGTAATTTTGACGCGTAGTTCCCATGTGTATCTTTGCATGTGTGAGTCTCAAAATGCGACGGAAACTCATTTGCTGTTTCTATTTATAGATTTTTTAACAACAAAATCGGCTCCAGCAACTTGGTAGCTTGTTGCAAATTTTTCTGAAAAATACATGGGTATTTTTTTTATTTTTTAGCCAATAGGATTTCTTGAAACATTTAAATTAGGGATGAATTTGAGAAAAAATTTTTTGTGTCAGTTGAGCCTATTTTTGCACAGTTTTGACTGTTTTGTTATGGAAATTTCTCAAAGCTTATTTTTATTTAACAACCAATGAAATTCAAAAAGACTTTTCAAAATTGAAATGAGGGTTACTAAAATATCCCTTCCCAATGTTGTCAGCAAGGTGTTATCTAGGATTCTGCTGAACAGACTTCTCAACAACATTGCTGATGAAGTCCTTCCTGAATCACAGTGTAGTTTAAGAAATGGCAGGAAGATGGCAGACATTATCTTTTCTGTAAGGCAACTGCTGGAGAAATGCATTGAGACAAAGATGGACCTGTGTCAAGTCTTTGCTTGATACTGTGAATAGAAATGCCTTATGTAAGATTCTGAAGAAGCTTGTATATCCTGATAATTTTGTCTCTGTCCTTAGAGGCTTACATGAAGGAACGAAAGAATGTGTGAACATAGGTGGTAAGCTCTCTAATCTAATTTTGGTTGGAAATGGTCTAAAGCAAGGGGATATGACATTATACATTATTATGATTTCCTTGATAGCCTTTAAAGAATGTTCATATGAGGTCTACATCAAATATTGAGCAACAAGGAAGATGTAAAATAGGAGACAGTTTGCTGCCAAAACAAATCTATTATTATCACTCATAAAATATTTCCTGGATGCTGACAATTATGATCTTGTTTAATTCCAGAGTGACATTCATCCTAGGTATGACGATAAACTACATCTGGCAGCAAGGCCACTGATCAGGAGGTTTTGAGGAGTGTGGAACCACAACTTAATTGCTGTTGTTCCCAGATTCACCCTGACCAGGATGGTAGCACCTGTTAGGGTCCCAGCTATGGGCAAATATTTAACCACTAAACTGGGGTCAAAACACTATGAAAGTATAAAAATAGATTTTTACCATAAAAATACCAGCAATACATCTTTGAAAAATATATTACCAGCAATACATTTTTGAAAAAAAAATTACCGGCAATACTCTTGACAAAAACCCTTTTACAAAGATACATCAATGAAATCTGAACTACAAACCAATTTCTTACAAAGAATACATATTCTATTCATATGAACCTATCCTAAAAATCTTGTCAGCATTAAATAACCCATTTAGGTGTTGATATGCAGTAAAGCAAAATAAACCAAACCAAACCAAACCAAAGTGACATGCAACATCTGATGTATTCCTTCTCTACAGCATACAATGCATTTGGTCTAATGATTAGCTTGAAAAAGACCACCTTAATGTGCCAACCTTCTCTAGATGAAGCCTATTCTGAGGCAAGCATTTATGTGTATGGCCAGAAATTGCAGGTTTTGTATTTAGGCAGTATGCAGTAGTGTGTAGAGGTTGGGATGGCCCCAAGCATCCATATCAGGAGAGCATCCAATCAAAGAGTGAAATGAAAAAATTAGTTTATATTTAATTTGAATAAAGTGATTATGTTTCATCTTCTTTTACATATTTAAAATATCTTCCTTTCTCACATTTCTCAGTACTTGGTCCTATACTCACCCAGGCATTGAGTCTTAGGGGCTTGCAGTCAAGGAGTTGGCTTCACACATTACCAAACCTCACCAAAGCTCTGCATGTCACTGGCAGTATGGTAAACATAACAAATATTCTTGATGAAATCTCTTTCCAAATCAAGGAAGCTGGTAATGTGTTCAGAAAACGTACTAGATATCTATGGTCTCAGCATGGAAGTTCAATTGAGATAAATTTGAAAATTTACAATACTTTTGTTTTGCCTTCATTGCTTTATGCATATGAAACCTGGGTCACTTACAGGGGATGCATGAAAAGACTGGAATGATTTGTAAAACAGTGTCTCCATCGCATATTTGGTATCCAGTGGCAAATATATGTGCATGACATTGATATCCTCAAACATAGTCTACCAGTATAGTGTCTCTAGTACAAGGGTCGGCAACCTACAGCCCATTTTGACCTCCCCGCGAGCCTGATTACCAATGACTCTATTTTTAACATGAGAGACGACCTTCAAATGAAATTTTTTATATGTTATTTTCCATAGAATGTCTACACATCTCAGTGCACTAAAAATATTAGACTATCTGCCAGTTATCTTTCATGAGACTTATTTTACCAAGTTGCGTTGCCTACGTTTAATGTCAAATAATGGATACATATTTGTTATGACCCTTGGCTACCTTAAAAGATAACAGAAGCGAAAGGAACGATAAAGTGAAAGAGGCCAGGGAGGGACTGACATGCGAGGTAGCAGAAATCTAAAGACAGTTAAACATACGCGCATTATACATACATGCCTCATGAATGTGTGGATGATACCACATGTGTATGTATGTAAGTGTATATGTTTGCAACTATTTGTACTCGTATGTATGGGCATATGTACTTCGTTTTTGTTTGATGTGTGTGTGTGTGTGGTTCGTTTGTGGAACAATTTTCAATAACAGTTTCAAACCTACACGTCATAATTTCATCCATTTCACTTCGGTTGATTTTTTTCACTTTGAAGTATTTTGACGTTCCTCGAGGAAAAGTAATTTTTGTTAGGTGTTTTTTAATTTTAGATTTTCTTTTGTTTTTCTGATTTCTCAATGTTTATTTTCATTATGGTTTTAAATATTTAGGTTGACAGGGGGTCTGCATATGTAATTTTCCTTAATTTTTCATTAATGGCCTTCGTCCGGCCTGCGACCTGTCATTATAACACGTTGCTGACCCCTGCTCTAGTACTTCAGTGCCAGTTACAATAGAGTGTTCAGGAGGAACAGTGATAGGATTCCAAAGCAGTTTCTGTGCAGTGAATTGCTAAAGGAAAAAAAATGGTGCACAAGTCAAAACAGGTATAATGATAGCCTGAAGAACACATTGGAGAAGACCAACATCATGCACAACCTAACTCTGGGTTGTTCAGGAAAGCAGTCTGAATAATGTAAATAGTATTAACAGAACAGTATATAACTGAACAGAATCATGTTGAGCAAGAGAGATATTCGTAATTGTCTTCATGCTAATTTCCATGAAGATATTGCTACAAAATTTGATCTAAAGCATAATGAATGTATTTGCATCTGGCAAGTCTCAAAAATTATCAAAGACACCACACAAAGAGAGAAGTCACTCATTACATGTAATTTATACTATTTACATTATTCAGACTGTTGTCCTCATCTTTGTCAGCATATTTATTACAACATTTCAGCCGTTGTACAAATGTCGAACTGAACCCTTCATTGGGGTAGACTGATCTAGTTCCACATGCCATGTTTTAATGAATGTCAGTTATCAGTTATCTCCACTGCCATAACCTGGTATTGAACTCACACTCTGTCACTGAATCTAACCAATGCCTTTATCCACTGTGCCATGTGTCTTTGAATGAATTTCTGGGTATTATAAACCTAATGTCTTCAGCAACCATTTTTTACCAGTGCACATATAGCAATTTTTGCTGTTATCATTCCATGTTTTTACTAGTGCTCATATTGCAATTTTTGTTGTTATTATCGTTTTCTCTGGCACTCGTTATTACTGGTTCCCATATTGTATTCATTTCTATGCTTGGTCGGCTCAGGAGATTTTTGTAGCCTAGCACCATCCATACAGCATAAAGAAAGGGATCATCTGCTGCTTCCAACACCGAGCAAAAGTCATAAATGACGATGCAGACATGGCACAGAGGATAAAGTTATTGGTTAGATCCAGTGACAGGACCCAAAGACTGTGAGTTCAATACCCACTTAAGGCAGTGGAGAACTTGGAGAGGGGAATTAACTGGATATAACTGATAACTGACATCCATTAAAACATAGCACGTGAAACTAGAACAGTCTACCCTAGTGAACAAAATAAAGGGTTCAGTTCGACATTCCAACCACCTGAAGAAGTAATGGTGAACGAATGCCCAACAAGAAGTCCAATTTTTTTCTTCTCGATAACTCCAAAACGGTAGGTTTCTTCATAATTTAATTGTTAATTCTAGTTCAGCATGTACATACACAGAATTATGACGATTTGGGAACATTTTAACTAAGAGATATTTACCGCGGATATTAAAAAGCAAATTTACCGCTTTCCCTTATTGTTAGACTTTTATCTGCATAAAAAGAAAAGATCGTCTTGTCTTGTGTCAATGTATAGTTTTGGATGAATATGAGAGAAGAAAACTTAAAGATTCTAATACACACAGAGTAGCTAAAACGCGAAACCACTCCATTATAACTTCCATAAGAAGGCATGGCAATTAAAATTTAATTTACACATGAAAGAAAAGGGACAATCTTTAATTCTTTAAATTTCGTGTCCGAAAAAAAAACAAAAAAAAAAAAACGGTGTGTTAAGAAAATATACTATTTATTAGATTGGAATGGCTGGCTAATTGCCAAATGCCAATCGATTCGAACTTTAAATTGGTAAAAAATAAAATATTTCCTCAGTTCACATATTTCAATAAATGTTTATAAATTTATGAATAAAAAATTTTCATATTACTTTATAAATGATATTGCATTGCATTTAGTTTACTTTTAGAAAATTATTCTTGTAAATAAACAGTAATAAATCTTTAATATTTTTATATTGTAAATTCTCAAAATGTAAATTCACTTTATCATGTATTTATTTTTGGTTTTATTGAAATTTTAATCATCGTTTTGTTTGTTTGTTTGTTTTGGGGTTTTTTTTTTTTGCAAAAAACACTACCGAGGATCAAGGTAGTAGTTAGCGGCCACGAAGGTTAGATTGCCCAATTTTCTATGCTTTAAAAACGCGTAAGAAGAAGCTATACCCTAATTTCCAAGCCTCAAAAACGGGGCAATTTTCAAAGGTTTAGTTTCCTCGTATTTTTGTTTAACCCTAAAACCACATACGCAAAAAAAAAAAAAAAAAAAAATCAATAAAAGTAAAACGTTTTAAAAAATTCAAGGCAATATCGACTTATTGAAATTTGAAGTTTGCACAGTTTCAAAAACAAGTGAAAAGTGGTTTTAAGTTATCATTTTGTATATGAAACTATATACTTTTCATTTTCAACGTGTTTGGTTTTGGTTTGACTTCTTTGCTTTGAGTAATTTTGAGTTCCTGGGTGGAACCATTGCAAAGAAACGAAAGTAAAAAATCCACAATTTTTTAAATACACCATTTAATTCGTTATTTGCTTTCTGAAACTGCCAGGAAGTGTTTAAACATTTTATCAAAAAAAAAATGCTTTGGAACAAAGATTAAGTTGCAATGCGGTTTTAGTTGATTAACACGCGAATATTTTGACTTTGGATCGAAATCTTTGTTTACGTTCCAAACGCACGTGGAATTACCGGAAGAGCGGAATGTTGGGTAACGTGACGTCAGTGAGTTGTCAAAATGGCGAACACTAATTAAGAAAGTTTCGAAAAACTTTTAAGAAAGTTTGGATAGAACCTATTCAGGCTATAGAAAATATTTTTGATAAGGAAAATGGCCTGTTTGGATATTGGAAGTTAAATATCGAGTTAAAATATGTCGTATGAAGCTTTTCTGACAGTATACACAAAGATCTGAAAAGAAAAACCCGCTTTGCACTGGTGGTGTGTTTCCAAATTTTAAATTATTTAATTTAATTTCTGTTTTTATTTTAATTTATTTATCTGATCTGAAAATTTTCAACGGTATTATTTTTACACTCTCTTTTGATATGTAACATCAACTCTTACATTATTTACTCGAAATTTTTCGGTTGCCGTGTAGTTTTTTTATTTCGAAATTAAATTTTGGTAATTTTATTTTTAATTTATCATTTTGATCACTTCCCTCTTTTTAAATATTTAATTTTTACATTTAAAAAAAAATTCCTGAATTATTACTACAAAATACTTATAATAAGTAACTTATTTGTTTGTTGTTACTGAACAGAACAGGAACAAAAAAATAAATCTAACCAATTTTTTTTTTTTTTTTTTTTTTTAAAAGTAATATTAGGTAAGCAAATGGTTACTTTTGTTATGATGATGGCCAGGTGTGGAAGAAAACTGACAACATGGACCGATTTCGTCAGTTGTTGAATGCTTGCGAGAATGGAGAAACCCATGTCGTCCAGAACCTGTTGGAACAGGGCGTAGTTCAGGTTGACGATGTGGATGAGGATGAGACCACCGCACTTCAAATGGCGGCCGCAAACGGCCAGGAGCAGGTCGTCCGGTTACTTTTGATGAAAGGGGCTGCCCTGGACAAAGCTAACATGGCTGGTTGGACACCGTTGATGCAATCCTGTCGACATGGACATACAAACGTTGTGGCCCTATTGCTGCAAAACAAGGCTGATATTAATGCCCTCAACCGGCTCGGAGCTTCTGCTTTGACAATCGCATCTCGAGGTGGGCATCTACAGATTGTTCGCCTTTTGTTGGATTCAGGAGCTGAATCCAACCGACAAGGTAAAGTAAACAAATTTGGTGTTTGTTAATTAAAACTTGACAGATAAAATCAAATCTATTAAGTCAATTTTGGTAATCAGATCACAAGTTTTTGTACCATTTAAGAAGCGCATACGTTAGAGCCCTTCTTTTGGAAACTAGTGTAGATAATCAAATGTCAATGAGGACCATTATTTACCTTAAAAAACGTGGTATTATTAACTGTACAAAAGTGGGCCCGTGCGCTCTTGTACAGGTGAACAATGTTTTGAAAAAAACCTTTCTTTCACAATGGTAAGACACTAGACTGGTCCGCTAGTAAAAAAAAAAAAAAAAAAAAAAAAAAAAAATAGGGAATTTCTTCTTTCTTTTTTTTTTTTTTTTTTTTTTTAAATAATTTTATTTAGATTAGCATTCTAGAGATATACTATGTTGTTTTTAATCTTTGGCATCTCTGGTGATCAAAGAAAGAAGTGAACGTAAAGGGGCAATTATGATCCCTTTGTGATAATATGCATTAGCATTCCTCTAATTAATATCCAAGAGAATAAAAATACAGGAAAAATTAAAAATAATAGTCTTTCTTTGTTATTACTTGATTAATTCATGATTTAATGCAAGAGTTTTTCGAGCCATATTTGTTAAATTGTATAACTAACAAAAAAAAAAAAAATTCTTAGAAAAAAACTATTCTGATTGCCTAGCAAAATATCTAATCACTTTTTCTTTTAATTAAAAAAAAAAACAAAAAAAAAACTGCATTTTTGAATTTTCCAAAATTTTTATTGAATATCTACTCACTTGTGGAATTCCCTTCCAGCTCCATGCTTTCCAGCCAACTTTAATCTGCAAAAATTTAAATGCAATATCAATTGCTATCTACTGTCTTCTCTTTCTGCTCATCATTATTGTTTGTGTTCCTAATTCTTTCACACCCTGTAACTTCTGTTGGGTTTTAATGGCATTACTGCCTTGTATGAGGTCATACCGATTTAAAAAAAAAAATACTTACAATTGAATGGAAAACTTTTTCATTTATGAAAAAGTTCTGATGTTCATTAAAAAAAGATGATTCCAAAATTTTGTTAAGACTAGGTTTCCTGTACTTGGGTTGGCTTTTGAGTCATACCTTTCCTAAGGATATTAGCACATAAGTGAATGTAATGGATTTTACTGGAATCTGAACTTGGTTCTCCAATTCCTCAATCCAAGCCACTGACCATTATGTCCACTGTGCCTCCTAGGGCATTGTCACAAGTCCTCAACTAAGGGGTATAAACAGAAGCTTTTTAGCTTTGGTCAGCTATCTATCTAGAAAACATGTCTCAATAAAAATGTCCATTGCCCAGCAGCCTGGCCACTTGTGGCAATGTATTTAAAAAAAAAAAAAAGAAAAAAAGTCACATGATTTTGCAATCTGCTGCAGCTAGAAATATCACAATCTGTTGATGTGTGCATCAGCCTTAAATCTTAGAGAGTGTTGGGTTATAAAAACACTTTATTATACAAGTACCTAAACATAAAATAAAAATTAAAAACTGTTCTGACTTAATGCTTGGAAATTATGATATGCCTATCATCAGATTCATAAACCAATGCTTTGAATCCACTAGGCTGTGGGACAATCCTGAATGGAGACTTGGAGTCTTAAACCTAATCTAACTGCTGATGAGTGCTGCTGCTGGCCATGCTTGACTGCACTCACCAAAATTCCCTGTACATTGCTCAAATTGACAAGCATCTGTTGAAGGCTGAAAGGTATTTCAGCAACAACAAAAATAAGGACAATGGTCAATATGTAAATAATGATAACTCCTTGTCCAATTGGCACTTGCTCCTGAAAGTTTTCATTTATTTATCTATTTTATTTCCTTTTGGCCAGTGAAGATCTTGCTTCATAAACTTTACTGCTGGTCATAAAAATGCCGGACACTTCACACTCAGATAAATCATTTATTGTCCACTTCTATATACATGACCTGATCCAATGGCGTGTGTGTGTGTGTTTGTGTGTGGTGGGAGGGGTGGGCTATTGTGTCAGGCATTTATAAACAGTAGTATCATCTGCATAAATGTTTACTAATGATCTGAGAATGTTATTAGATAGGTCATTAATGAAAAGCAAAAAGCATGTAGGACTGAGGTGCAGGAATTATACAAATATTTATAACTTGAATTCTGTTCACTAATTATTTTTTTTTTATTTTTTTTGAATAATCATTAAAATAATTCACACCTTCTGACAAAAATGTTTAAATTTATTATTACTTGGTGAAGGTTTGGGAGCTAAAGCAGTTTTCCATTCTTTCATTTCAGGTAAAGACTGTGAAATCACCCCTTTGATGTCTGCTGCTCAAAATGGCCATGATTCCGTTTTGCGTCTCCTTCTTGACAGAGGGTACGAAGTAAATTACCAAACACCATCCAATGGACTTACTCCACTTATGGCTGCGGCTCAAAATGGACACATGACAACAGCACAGGTACTTATTGAAAGGGGAGGGGACCCAAATTTGACTGACATCAACAACAGAACAGCTCTGGAGATAGCTACGATTCGAGGAAAACGTGAGGTGCGAGGCTACCTTGACAGAAAGACCACAAACAAACCAAAAATCTGTAAGTTATTGGTTACCTACTAATGTTATTGTAAATTAAATTCCCCTTTTATGTTTTGGTTTTAATGCTTTTAAAAAATTCTTGATTTTAAGGATGTTTTTTTTTTTTGTTAATGCTATGTTCTTTCAGGATATTGCAACTCTGTGTGTGTATGTATGTATGTATGTATGTATGTGTGTGTATACACAAAAGAATACAGAAATAGCAAATACCAATATAAGGCAAATCAAGAAAAGACTAAGTGACTTATACCCCAGAAAATGGCAGAGAAAGTCATCAACATTAAATAGGCAAACAGAGACTACAGAAACTGCCAAACTAATTTTCATTGGCTGAAAGCCCAAAAGAAGCAGACCAATAAGTGGCCCAGCCTGAAATTCATGGCTTCTGTTCAGAGTCCTGGGAGGCGATTGCACTTGGCCGGGTCACCTGGGTCACAAGGGGTCTGATGTTTCCAGAGACCCAAAACTTTCAATGACACCAGGAATAAACATCACTGATGAAGTTTCCTAGCATACAGGAAGAGTGTTTGGAATATGGTTTCAGGACATTGCAAACATGTTTTTTCTACAGATTCCTTTTCTTTATTATCTGTGGATTGCCATGACTTCTTAGGAAAGGCAGTGGAGTGGTTTAATGTTGCTTTCTTCATGGTTTTGAATGCAGAGTAGTCTTTCCTAAGTTTTTCAACCCAAGGCTAGAGAGCCCAGTTTACCCTACTATTTGAACTCATAGCTGGTGAAGGAAATCCATTCCTTTCCCAAGGGCATTAGCCTGAAAGTGAATACTGAAGATTACGCTGAAATTTGGACTCGACTTGCCAATTATAATTTTAATTGACATGCTACCCACGTATCAGCCTTTTAAAGATTATAAGAAAAAAATTTTTTTGTATTGTCAAGACTTTAAAGAAATTTATCACTTAAGAAAATTTTCTAGGATTTTGTTGAGTGTATACAGTTGCTACATATTTTGACTTTTTGTATAGTATCTGATGAAATGAGGATAGGAAGCAAGAATGCTCATTTTCTACCTTGAAAATCAGTATTCAATGTTTTAGGTTTTACCCAGGTTTGAACACCAACCTCTGGGATCAGTAGTAATGTAAATATATAAATTCATAAATATAAAAGTGGACATTGAATTATCACCATCAGGCCATGACAATTGAGTTTAGCATGAAACAGACTGACAACTCTCAGTGTGGACTTCAATGTCCACTTTTATATTTACATATGCTCTATCCCTGATATTGAGCACTTTAACCTATAAAGATAGTATACCATAAAACTATATTTTATCAATCTATAAATATATATATTTCAGTTACAAGGCAAATTACTTAATAAACTGATATTTACTCAGATAATCACCGCAAAATTGGGCATCCAGTGAGAATCAAACTCACTACAATAGTAAGAGTCTATTAAATTAGTTTGTTAACCATTACCCCATTGAGAAGCATGATAATAATTTGGTACTTACTAATCTTACTTTCATCTGGTACATACTGCAATAGTCAGGTACCCCATGAGGAGCAAATTCATTACAATATTAATTACTTGCAAGATTAGTTTGCAAATTATTCAGAGTAAGACACCCTAAATTTGCTGCAGTTTATAATTTCTCTTTTCGACTACAGATAAATTAACTTCAGTGAGTAATGAATTTTTCTTTGAAAATGATTGCTTGTCCGACTATAGTTTGTGATTCATGATGGGAAATAGCAAAAGCCTGAATCAAATTTAATCTCTATCAGGAACCTTGATCTAAGAAGAGTTGATCTGTGGTGACTCCAATATGTAGTCATTTCACCCTAAGAGATACCAAAGTAAGTTTTGTACTTGGTGCCACCTCAGAAAATTAAAAAAACCTAGGAACTCTGTTAGTTGATCTAGAAGATTACCTCAAAGCAACCAAGCACAGAATCGGTCCTCAAAGGATATCACTGGTCTAAACAGGTGAGTGAATCCAGCCGAATTTTGGATACACACACACACACACACGCAAACAAGACAATCAGATAATAGAAAGTTATATAAATGCCCAACCTACAAGGAGAGAAACAGAGTTTTTTTTACATCTTTGCAAGAAGAGGATTGAATGCTTGAAGAAAGTCTCTGAAAAAGACATACCCTCACCTCATATTCCTATCAGATATTATTAACATAAAATTACAGACTTGTTTCATTAAGTATTGCAAATCGGTTGAATTTGGTAGAAAATCATTGTTGAATATTAGTTAGGTGGCAATTTCAGTATACTAATTTTTGTATACTTATTATTTAGACAGTTACCTGAAAAAAAAAATGAAACATATATCTGACTTTCATGAAACCTTTCAACTGACTTGGCTAAAGCTTTCTAAACATTTTTATCCTAAGATATTAAAAAAATTTTTAAAATGGGATTTCAAATCTTCTTTTGAAGAAGATAAAGAATAATTAAAAATTGTGATTTATTGAAATTCTTTTTTATAATTAATTTGATTTTTGTTTTTTACTTTATCTTTTATAAACTTGCATACAGCTAAATTTTGTCTGTGCCCCCACTTTACATTAGTAGAAAAAATAAATTGTAATATGCAATTAATGTTTACCAGCCTAATATATATATATATATATATATATATATATACACACACACTAATAAATAGTAATTTGCATAAAAACTTAAAAACATTTTAATAAATATTTCTTCTGTTTTATTTATTTTTAATTCCTATTTTAAAATTTGCTATATATAAGAAATGTTTCTTTTGATAAAGTTTTATTTTTAAATTAATCATGATTGTATAGAAAGAATTTATATATATTTGTCTTGTCAAAATTCAGTCATAAGTTAGAAAACCTATGGCATTCATAATGAGTATTGTTGTCTGCTGTTTCATATTACTACAAAATAGTCAAGTGGAGATGAAAAACAATTTATGGAATTATCTATAAAAGTCAAAATAATATATTTAATTAAATTTTCTTAAAACTGTACCATATTATTTAAACAAATGAAAAAATATTAAGTTTGCTGAATTCATTTTTTTTATTATTAATATAAACATTAGAACATTATTCAAATATTTCTCTATGTAGCTATGTCCAGAGTAGGAAATTCAAGTGCACTTAGTATAATGATAAAAAGAAATTTATAAAATAGTTGTCTTACTGAAAATGTTATTTATACAGAAAATTTAAAAGAAAGATGAGAACTTCTATAAGATCAAAGCATTTTTTTCTGTTTGCAAGACTGGTATTTGGTCAGTTTATTAAATACATGATGCCTTTTTTTTTTTTAAATTTCATCCAAAATTTTTTATCTTTCTGCTAAACAATGTTTATAAACCATTATTTAAAGTATAGGCCTTTTCGAAAGGTTTGTGAATATCATGTTTTTTTTTTTATGAAATTACATTACATTTTGTGAAGATATTTTGTCCACCATGAAAGTCTTGCTTTAATCTTCAATATATTATATCTTCTGATAAATAAAAAGCAAACTTTGAATATACTGTATTTTCTTATTGCTAAAACAGAACATTAAGTTATTTGGCTAAAACTTTTAAGTATCTTTTTACTGTGGTTGAATATATTCATCTCTCAAACATGGATGTCTTTTAATATTAATTTGTATTTCTTTCATTTTAAATTCAGTTGATAATATTACTTGAGCATATAAACAAAAATGGTGCCATACCAGGTTATATAGCTAGATTTGAATGACTAACCAGTCAATCTTTGTGGCCGAATCAATAAGGTAGCTACCACAGAAAGGTAGGTTCTCCTGAGGATAAGGAATGCAAGTTCAAGTATTAATGTGTAGAATGATAATCTAAAAATTGTGATAGAAACCAACTGAAATTAAGATGAAAGTGTCGGAGTTAACTCCTCCTTAATTGTCCAAATTGTTCACTAAGGGGCGCTCTCCCTACACTATAAATACTGGGTGACTTCTTGCCTCGTTCTCTTTTTACTTTGCATTTCAGCAGACACGTTTACAAAATGTAATCTCTCGCAGGGATCTGTGGTTTGCCCACTTGTGGGAAAACACCATGAAACACACATATACGTATGTACGAACATTCACCAAAATACAAACTTTTTACATTCACACACAGACACAAATACATTTGTTGATATATATATATAAGTCTTGTTGGTTTTCTTTACACTTCTTTATAGTGGATTCAATCTTTGAGTCCGCCATGTTCTTATAGTGGACCTTCTTCTAGCAGGAATAAACACACATTTTCCTAATTTAATAACACGTAAACCTCTGGGCCAAAACAAAAGAAACACTAGTCAAAAATAAATTGACACTGCTTCAACTAAGAATTTCAAATCCAACATCTAATACTGCTAACAGATACATTTTACTTTGGTAAGAGGAAAATTCAGTATACTTTTTTTTATCTTGCCTCACTACTATTAATGTTGTCATTATTTTTTATTGTAAGTTATTATCAGCTTCTATAAACCTATTTGACTTTACACTTACATTGATGAGGGGGAATGCTAAATGTAAATGCTACTTTACAATTTGTGATCAAACATCAGGATTTCCTTTTTCAGCACCACCTTAAACTTAATTTAATTCATTTCTTCTTTATTGCAGCTCCGGAAGAAGTAAAACCAGATATAATTGATGCTGCAAAACATGGTATGTTTCTGCTTTAAATCTTAGATTGCCAAAAGAAAATTACTATGTAGACATATTTTTAATTTCTCTGGTGATTTCTAAAATGATGAAATATCATAATTATTCTCTGATTTTATTTGAACTTTTATCTTCGTTTTCATTGTTATAGTCACAAACTTTCAGGCCTTTGTACCTTCTGGTTTTTGTCAGGTGTCCATATTTGGCAGCCATGGGATTTCAAACAAAACTTTTTATTCAATCAACACTGTTCAAACAAGCAGATATTTTAGATGAATAAAAAATTTATATTGCTTTTTATTCAGAGATAACTCTTAAAATATAGAATGTATAATATGGCCTTAATGTCAAGTAATAATTTTGAGGAGTTGTTATCATTTTGAGAGTTGTTTGGACTATTGGACTCATATTTTTGTGTTACTTTTGTTACTGTCACAAGGTTTCAGCCAATCCATTCTACATGGTAAAGACACCTGTAATTTTGAAAAGAGTTGTCTGGATTATTGAACTCCTCCTTTGTGTTCCTTTTGTTGTTACCACAAGGTTCCAGCCAATCCATCCTATACTGTAAAGATACCTTCTATAATTTTGAGAAGAGTCATTACCATTTTAAGAGTTGTTTGGATGATTGAACTCCTTCTTTGTGGGTTTGTTTTTTTGGTTTTTATATAATGCTCTTTTGGCTGATGCATTCTACAGCCTTCTTCAAACATTCTTATTAGGAAAGAGAACGTTCTCTGCCCAAAAAAACATGGTTGAACAGGAAAGAAATTGTTGCTAATAATGTGTTACACTAATTAGTCTATTAACCAGGCTTGTTCAAGAATATTTTTCTATAACAAAAAATGTGTCAGTTTTGTCTTTTTTTTTAAAGATTGTATACTTGCACAATGATGTGTTCAGTCATTTGAACAATTCTTGGAATCCATATTAATGTGAATATATATTCTCATCTTCTCTTTAGGGTTGAATACTTGGCTTTCTTCCTGGCTTCAATCATTAGACCAAGATAATATTTTCCAACTTCCTGTTGGATTTTGTATTCATCATTTGTTTTCTATACCAATTCTTACAAATGACTGATATTCTCACTTTATCAATAGTTTTGTTTAAATTTCTAGGATGAGGAATTATTATTTACACTTGAACTATTGTCCTCATCTTTGTTTTTATTATCACAATGTTTCAGCCATTGTACACTCTGGCCTTCATCAAGTGCTTGTTAATCCAGGTAACATTCAATGAATTTTGAATTTAATCTACAGGGGTAGACTGTTCATACTCCCTGTCCATGTTTAGAGATGTCTTGTTCTTATTGAGTATCGCTCAGTTCTTGCTAACCCTTCCACATGTCAGCAATTTGCCACCTTTTTATACAGTGCTCTCTCTCTCTCTCTCTCTATATATATATATATATATATATATATATATATTTTCTGAAAATTGATCAATACATGTTGAAATTTTAATCCTTGTTTGTTCTTCCGTTTTCAACCATACATTCATTATAACAGCCCAGAGATTGAATTTACAATTACTATGTGTTATATACTATACGTATGAAAACTAATGGGTATATTCTAATCCTCATAAATACATTGGACAATATTGTAAGTGGGGGTAATATACTGTCTAAGTAGTCAACAACAAGCAGTGGTTTACCTACTCCATGCTGCTGGCAAGTATTGTATTTTGTTGATGTTATAAAGATTACCATTTCATTTCCAACCTCTGTTTTGGTTATTCCTCATTCAGTAACCTTTTCTAGGTTAAAACACTATGTCATGAAATTCACAAACCAATGCTTTAATTTTTATTTTTTTCATTTTTTACAATGTTGCTTCACTTGACTGTGGGCAATTTGACATTACTTCTCAGATATCCCATTCAAATTTCATACTACAGTCTAATTGTAGTTGATCTTTCTTATAATGATTTTGTGAGTGTATAGCATTTATCAGTTTTAAGAGATTATTGTTCTGCATTTAGAGAGTGCCTTTTTAATTCAGCTGATGGTGGTAGTATAGCATTTGTTTTACCAGTTGAATGCAGATGAGGCAATGCTGAGCACAGGTCTGGGCAGAATTTTTTTTATGTGATATCAGCAATTGCCCATTTCCTCTCTCCATGTCGTCGATGTTATTCAAGGAAAGAGTAGGGGTCTGCTACTATTTGGCACTAGTTTCATTACAGGAATTGCTAGAATGAGGTTAGATGCAATATCAAACTTTGCTTTTGGGAATCTGACTCCAGTATTTATCCTCAGGATTTATTCCTGAAGTCTTTCCTATGATTAGCTATGGCTACAATGCAGTAAAAGTTTGAAATCAGGGTTTTCCTTCTAGATATCTACCCTCCCAGTTCATTAGTGTAACTGTTATATAGGAATAAAGTGTCGCTGCCAATGCTTGAGTTTGAACTTAGATCACCAGTGAGAAAACACAGACAATCCATTATTGAATTAAGTAGATCATGTGACCATAGACGAAACATATAGAAAGTCACATGATCTCTAGATTGATCTGCAATTCTAGTCTATCTATACTATATGGATCACTAAACAGGTTATTTGTCTAGCAAGTATTATCGAGCAAGTACTATTAGTGCAAGATTATTCAAAGGCATCTGACATCACTATTGTTCAATGGCATACTATAGTTGTATTCAGTTACAAAGTCTCTACTACAATGAGTATTACCAAAGTGACAATGAGTATTTGCTGGCATCACAAAAGTGTCAAACGAGTGTTCATTGAGTCAGAAAAGTAACACAGCAAAAATATTGTAGTGTTGTTTTTGCTTGGGCAATACTGTTAATATGCATTAATTTGAAGGATAGAGTAATTTCAAATTAATAATGTGGGGTCTCTGTTAATAATCATCTAATTTTTGTGTTTGTTACAAAAGCTGAAAAAAAAATGCTACCAACATTGAAAAAGGAAAACAAATGAAAAGATTACTAATTTTTGCATAAAATAATGATATTCATAAAATAATATTAATGCTTTTGTTTTGTCAAAAAAACTTTATTTTATTTACATATATCTTTAAATGAATATAATGTTATTAACAAAATAAGTGTCTAATTATTTTACATGTATCAATCATTATTTAATACTAAAATTCTGATTTTTTTTATTTTGCTTTCTTTTCTTCTTCCATCATGAACACTTTATTACAAAAAATAATTTCTCTGATTTGTAAACATTTATGTTCAAAAGTCATTTAATATTAGGTTGGTGCAAAAATAATGACGTAATGATGTCGTTTTTTGATGTTAAAAAATACGTCAAAAAACGACATTATTACGTCATTATTTTTGCACCAACCTAATACTAGACTCCTTCTGATTAAGGTTTAGTAAAAGTACAAGTAAAGCTAACTTTAAAATTTTAGACATAGTTGGAATTTTCGTAAGGACTAAGCACCAGTCTGATACAAAGGTAAAATTCTGAAGAGAGTAGTTTTTAAAACATTCTGTTCAATCGTTTTTGTCCAAAAAAATTTCTTTTTAATTTGTCAGTCTTTTTTTATTTTTTTTTTAAATTTCAGAGTAAAGTCTTTCATTTATGCTAACTCTCAGTACTAAATTCTATAAATGTGAAGTTGACATTGAGCTTAATGACCGCTTTTGGTGGCCTTTAAGTAAATATTTATAAAGAATTGAAAAAAGGGAAAAATTTTTTTAAGAATTTTTTTTTTTTTTTTTCATTCTAATTATACCACTATTATGTTTTTGTTATATATTTTATTTTTTTTGCAGGCGATCTTGAACGAATTAACAAAATTGTAAAGGAAGATAGGATGCAGGTTAATGCTTGTTCACCACAAGATGGAGCAACTCCACTGATGTTTGCTGCAATGATGGGACGGCTGGACATTGTCCGGTACTTAGTAGACAAAGGTTGTGATATCAATATGCAGGACACCATCAGTGGTTGGACAGCACTAATGCAAGCTACATACCATGGGTAAATAAACCTTCTTGACTTTTTTGTATGTGTGTCTACCCCTCCATTTTTTTTTTTTTTTTTTTTTTTTTTAAGCCTCATTAATATGAGTTTTAAAATTTGTCAATTTAAAATTATTCCTGCATGTGAGAACTTTTGTTGTGAACATAAAAACTTTTCTTGTAATTTTTTCAGAGAAGTATTTTTGTTTTGTGTTGGGTGGTTTAATCTGCCAATGATAAGAATGAAACATTGTGATATAGAACAAAAAAAAATGATAATGTTAGTACGGAAAACTCTTGAATATAAAAGAATAACTTGTGTCAGAAAATTTGAACAGAAAAAAATATTCAAGCTATAAAGATACATTAGTTCAAAATGATTATGAATACTTTTTTTTGACTTGTTTATGTGATCTATGAATTTTTTTTTTTTTTTTTTTTTTTTTTTTTTCATAAAAGTATTTAATTAAAATAAATGTTCTATGTTCAAAAATAAGTTGCATTAGAAATGTCAATATTTGTTTGTTTTTTAATGAGAGAATATGATATATAAACTCTAAGTATCAGACTCGTGGTTGATGATTGAATGACAAAACTCTGTGATGCATTTCATCCTTCAAAAGGACTTCTTCAGACTAAATGTTTTTTATTGAGGAGATCATTTATATATAATGTAGGTTATAATTATACATCAAGAGGATCACTGAAGGTACAGGGATACTTAAAATTTTCAATTTTTGGCATTGGAGCCAAAAATTGAAAATCTCACATTGAAAATCTCACATTCTAATGACAGTAGTCTTGTTAGGAAAGGTGATATCGTGTATGATCCTGGAGATAAATTTATCATGGAAGACTTGGAAATTAGTGCATTTTTAATACATTTTCACCTTAAATTACCCTCTCTCAATTAAAAGTGCATTCTTTAAGTAGAAATTATGGTTGAACTTATTACAATGAATGGAAATGCATTTGTTATGTAAAGGATCCCTTTTGTGTTCATATATTCTTTTATTTTAATTCCTAAATGTTTAATCTATGTATTTCTTGTGAATTATTATTATTATTTTTTTTTTTTTTTTTTTTTTTTTACACTCTTCTTTGTTTTATTACTTAAACATTATTTTTAGTGGATACTTGTATTTGAGTAAACGCTCTGTATTTATTAAACGGTATATTTATTTATTTATTTTTGTCTACTGGTTTGAATAATCGAGAAGTCCTATTAGAGATATATGGTTTTCAGGCAGGATTTAAACCTGTGTTTCCCTTGGGGAAACCATCATTAAATCTGACATGCTTTGGACCTCTTGCTGCAGAGTGCATTGATGGTCAGAGTTGAATAGTGCCTTTAAACATGAATTTTTCTCTGACTCTTGAAATAGACATATCTGCTCAGTTTCCTATGCTAACGTAAACAAAGCAGTTTCTAAAGAAAGGGATGGATTCTTTATGAAACTGAGTCAATGTATCTATTTCAAGTGTCAGAGAAAAATCTGTGTTTAAAGGCACTATTTTTGCTCAACCATCAAACTTTGTGGTCAAGAGGTCCAAATCATGTCAGGTCAAATAATGATTTCTTCTAGGGGAATGCATCCTGCTAAAGAGGGCATATTTTTCTCTAATAGGATTTTTTAAATATTCAAGCCAGTAGATGAAAATAAATAAATAGACTGTTTAATAAATAAATGGAGTGTCTACTCAAATATGAATATCCACTAAAAATAAAATTTAAGTAATAAAATTTGTTGGATTAATAGATTAAAAATCTGTCCTCTTCTTTAGAAATTACTCTATTCTGTAAATTCCTTAAGATTTTAGGTTATTTATTATCTTGTTTTCTATTAATTAAATCTCTCATTGTTTTTTTGTTTTTTTTTAAGTAGTTGTGACAACTTTTATATTAAGTTTAGATAAATTCTTTTCAGTTGTAGTTATTAAATTTGGTTTTAATATCTTAATGGATTATTCCAAGTGCGGTCATTTTTTTATATTCTCTTTGAGATGTCAAGACTTGTTTATAAAATAACTTTATATTTTGGATTTAACCAAAAATATTTGAGAATTCTGTTACATTTTGAAACAAGACTAAGTAATTCCTGAGCTTCTTACGTGACTTTATATTCTTTTAGATCAGCTAAAACAGCCAGGTTTACAGTCTTTGTTATTTTTAGCTAAATGTGAAATATTTATTGTTGTTAGATGAAAATTCTTCCCCACTTGTTAATGAGAATTCCAGCTATATTAATAAATATTTTTGTATATATACATGTTTTTATGCAACAGCATTGTCAAATTATTAATGCTTGCCTTTTGTACTTGGAGTTTTTTGTTTTTTTAATAGGATGTTTCCAATATATACTTCTGCCTAGTCAGTCAAGAATTGAAAGAGACATGATCGCCAAAGCATATATCATGTATGGCACTTTATTGACTGAATGAGTAAAAGAAAAACATGTTCATGATATCTATGTTAAATACTCTTAATTTATTTTAAAAAAAAATGCTTCAAAATGTTGGGTTAAGAAGAAATGGATCTTTTAAAGGGGATAGAGGAAATAATTCATAAAATTGTTCTGGTAAGGGGTTAAATTGTGGTCAATAGTTTTTGCTTTACTTAAACTGCTTGAATTTTATTCTATTTTTTATTGTTCTTCATTTTCTTCTACTTGTGTGTCATTTTATTTTTGTTATGTTTTTCTTTTTCTCTTTTTAGCCAAAAATCTGTTGCTCTTTTTCTTGTCAATGATGCTAAAGCTGAGGTCACCTTGCAAGCTAAAAATGGATGTACAGCATTTGACATGGCTTCACTCTTAGGTTAGTACACTTTTTTTTTCTCTTACAAATACTTTTCTTTATATTTCATTTTCAAATGAAACTGTTCTATATATGACAAAAGTAAAGCTTATCTTAGCCTAAGACAAGTTTCTCTTTTGTCTTTATTCATATTGTCCTTTTACAGATATATTTTTAGTTATATCTGAATTTTTACACACACACATATATATATATATATATATATATATATATATATATATATATAAACCATATTTTAAATCAGTTAATTTATAATATTAATGCTACAAGAACACCAGATTATATATCTTACTGTTCTTTCTTTTTATTTATTTTTATATATATATATATATATATATATCTACTAGAAGTAGAGCCCGGCGTGGCCTGGGGATGTAACAGTAAGAGATAGATCAAGTATCGACCATCATAAAGACTGAAAAATAAAATTGACAAAGATTATTGTTCAAGGTTGACAGACATGCATGTCTTAATTAGTTTTTTTTTTTTTTTTTTTTACGAATTGGTCAAACTCAAACAAAAACATTGTTTTCAATCATTATGAGTCTACCGATTGAATAGAATTTTTCAATTTTATTAAAAACAATTGTTTGTAAATGGAATTTTTTTAAAGCATTCTGAATGTAAAAATAAAGAAAAAAGTGTGCAAGACAATAAGAAACAATACCTGCCCAAAAAAAAGTGAAGTTTTGTTGAAATTGGTTGAAAAATGTAGGAAATCCAATCCCATATATAAACGAACACACACTGGGCACCTCGGCATGGTGTAATGGTTAGCAAGCTTGTCTCGCTAGATCAGTTACAACTGAAAAGTGAGTTCGATCCTCATTAGATGCCCCATGCTTTCGCCCTTGTGCCATATCTAAGCTACGCTTGGAAAATAACTATAAACGAACACACACAGACAACCAACCTGGGTATTATAATAAGTATAACTCGATATGAGTTGTCCCCCTTTTATTCTTGAAACAGGGATGCCTCTTAATCATGTTTTCAAATTGATTTTGTGCAAAAACAATTGTGTTTTTCCAATTTTTGGCACTGTCAGAACCACCGCAAGGTAATTTTACATAGTCCTGTGAAGTTTTGTTGAAATTGGTTGAAAAATGTAGGAAATCCGATCTAATATATAAACGAACAGACACACACACACACAACCTGTGTTTTATAATAAGTATGGTGTATATATAAATTTTTATGCACAAAAGAAAAATATATTCCTATTTTTTTTACTCAATATCCTATTATAAAATGAAAATTTTCACATTTTTTTCTTTCAAACTGACAATTTTTTTTTTTTTTTTTATGAATGTATGGTGGAGTAATGGATAGTGGCTCAGATTGAGGAATTGGAGAGTCAAGTTTGTTAAATTCACTTGTGTGCAAATATTCTTTGGTAATGAATCCATCTCTTCTTTCCTCAGCTATAAATAAATAGTAGAATAAACTTGGTCCTATAGTCTTGGGTGGCAACTGGTCTAGGAGGAGTACAACTCAAAATCTCCAGCTATGGGTTAAATAACCTCACCAACTCGCAATTGACCAAGCATGGTGAGTACAGCAACACCCCATAAGACATGGTCAAAGTGTGGGGTTCCACCAACAGGAATGATAAGGCCCGGAATTTAAACAAATTTTTATTTTTAAGAAAAAAAAAACTTTGATAAAAACTCCCAATCCACAGCAAAATTTACTGTTTCTGTAAAGTGTAAGCATATCTTGGTAAAAGTGTACCTTTTACGAAGAAAGTCTCGGCACAGTATAAGACTCACCATGCTAACTGTTGCTGCTATGTTGTCTGTAGCAAGTAGGTTTTTATGGGGGTGGAATTGTTAGCCCCATGATCAATTAATTTTGTCTTCAGAGTTGTCCTTCTAGACTGATTGCCAAGCAAAGCTAGAGAATCTAGTCTACTCTGCTATTTAACCCTTAGCTGGGAGAAGCGATGGATTCAAAATTTTCCAAGTGTGAATGTGAGTGCAACAGCTTCACCTGAACTTTAATCTTGATACAGAAGTCCTACTTTCTCTGCTGATAACTGCTACACTATATGCACCCCCCCCCCACGAGCCGTGTTTTTTTTTTAGGCAGGACCAGGATTAATCTTGTACAAAACAAGGTGGGTCCAGCCTGACAGAGGATCTCTTGTCATAATGATTTGTGGCAAGGTTTAACAAAGCCAGATGCTCTTCCTGACACCCAACTCAAACATCCATGGTAGTCTAATTTTTATAACTACTATTTTATATCTAAGTGGATATTCACTCTTAAAATTAAGGTGACAGGGGTTATTTTACACACACACACACACACACACACACACACACGCACATGCACACGTGTGTGTGTGGGAACATTGAAGTCAACACTCAGAGGTGACTGGCTGTTTCATGCTGGATGCAATCTTCAGGCCCTGACGATTGCATCCAGCATGAAACAGCCTGTCGCCTCTGAGTTGACTTCAATGTTCACTTATATATTTATATTTACATACACTCTATCTCTAAAATATAGCACACCATAAAACTATATTTCTTTTTATTTATATATATATATAGCGATGGATAAATTGTCATCCAAATTACACAAAAAATGAAATTAATACTGACATATCATTTTAACAGATATATTTACCAAAATTACACAAAAATATCTTGAAATACTAAAGAGTAAATTTACTCTTTAGTATTTCAAGATATTTTGTATTCAATAAAATTGCCATTGACTTCAACCATGCCCTCCAGGCAACTTCGAAGTCTCCTTTTTTTAAGTTGGTAAATGCTGCTATAATCCTTTCCTTTAGTTCATCTTTGATGTTACAAGGAGTTTTGGTGGTCTCTTGCTCAACTACACCCCACACATAATAATCAAGGGGATTGCTGTCTGGAGAGTTAGGTGGCCAGATTTAAGGGGTGATGTGGTTGTAGAAATTGTCTGACAGCCATGATTAGGTTATCCTGCTTGTGTGGTATGGTGCAGAGTCCTGTTGTTAGACATAGGGTTTTCCAGCAGTCACCCTCTTAGCCCAAGGAAGCACTACCTCCTCAAGACAATAGATGTAGGCCTCCATGTTGAGTCAGAGGCCCTGTAGGAAGATGAATTGTAGGAAGGCATAACAATGCCATCACTAGTGATCACTCCAAACGCCATGATGTTGACCAGATATATCATCCAACTCTTCCTGAATTCTCTGTACCTTCCTTAGATTGACACCCAAACATTGTGTCATGGTGCTTTTTTTATCACAGACAGTACCCAACTGATCCTACTATGTTGTGCAGTCGGCAAAATCAAAAGAAACAACTCGCTTGCACAAAATTAAAGATATAAAATGTTGACAATTTACCTATCACACCTGTTGGCTTCTATAAGCTCATCTGCCTTTTGACAGGTCTTTATCCAAAGAAAACATTCACTATTTTCCAAGATAGCCCTAACATCCTGTACACTATGCTAGAGTGGCCATTTGAATATACTCCCCACTAAGTTTTACCAATTGAATATCTTCCCATCTAAATGAGGAGAAATGCTTTATTTTATTGATAAAGTTATTATTTACTCATATGAATATATAGATTTTAAAATGCACTATTGCCAAATTTATTTCAATATTTTTGAGTCTAATTCAGCATTTCATGCACTTGTCATGTTTTGTGCATTAAATGGCTGTTTTGTTATATAGCTAGCAACAGAGGAAAAAATTCCCTTAAAAAAAAAAAACAGTAATCAGATGTCTTCTGTATACCTATTCTTGCATTAAAACCAAGTTTGACACCATTAATTGACTTTTGCTATTTTTTCTTTGATATTTTTTATTTATCATCCTTTATTTTATCACTTCTGGAAAAACTTTTTTAATTTTATGAATTAACGACCCTTTGCTTTATAACTCTAAAAAAGATTTTGTTGCAATTTTTCAAAAATAAGGTCTTACCAATAAATAAAATCTTTAAGAGACCCATATATCTTTTTGTAGCATCTTATACCTTTTTTTTTTTTTTTTTTTTTTTTTTTGTAGATGATGTTGACACAGAACTTTTGCGTTTGCTGGCAGAGAAGACAATGAAAGTTAATCAACGCCAAGGGAAAGGCAAAAAACCGTTGGTTAAACAAAATGGTTCCACTCCAGACTACAGGTAGAATTTCTTTCAATTCTCCAAACATTTTGGCCAAGATAGAAGTAGGTCTTCTTGGAGAAGAGAGATACTGAAATATAAGTTAACCAAAAAAGCCTTGCCATTTTTGATTTATTAGAAAATATGAAATCTGTCTTCCATAAAAAGAATATATACTTGGAAGCTAGAAGTACGGTTAATAGATATTATATATGACGGATGATTATATGTTGTGGATGTCTGAAAAGAAAGATACATTCATTTACTAATTTAATATCTTTATGTACTATACAAATAAAAATTGTTCATATGTTACCAATATTGCCCTACTTTTTTTTCCATGTAAATGTCATCAAGATTAAGGCATTTGTCCCATTGGTGCACAAGTGCATAAATACTTTCATTAAAGAACATAGCATCTGGCAATTGGAGACATTATTGCACTTCTAGATGATATGCAATGAAAAGTGAATACTTTACAACAAGAGATTATAGGGGCAAGCAACATGAACCATTAATAACAATATCAAAGAAGGTGATGTTGTGTATATGATAAAATTTAAAGTGGAGTCCTCTATTATACGTTCTTTCTTGTGAAACAATTGGAACAAGTACTTTTCATAGACCAACTTAAGACAGCAGTTGATGAAAAGAATTGAAAAAAAGGATCATTTTATATTCCTTTAGGATAATGCTAGACAGCAATTTTTTGGGTGGGGAAAATAGCTTGTTTCGTAAGTTTTCACTTTCCTGCTATATTCATTAAATGTTAGACCTTCAGATTACTTTTTATTCTGGTCTTCACAAAATCCCTTAAGATATTTAATTCCTTGGAAGACTGCAAAAGCAGCAAAATAAGTTCTTTGCTGTGTAAGACAAATGTTTGTGGGAGGATGGAATTATAAAGTTGGCTCAAGAATGTCAGAAGATTGTCGAACAAAATGGTAAATATGTTGTTAAACAAATTTAATTTAAAGAAATCTTTAATTTTTATTTAATAATCCAAACATTTTAACAAACACAAATTGCTCATGCTAATTCTGATGAATTGCCTTTTCCGTTTTTAAAACAGTGATGATGATGATCCTTCACGAAATGGTTTAAAAGTAAGTACTTTTCTTTCGTTTTGCAAATGTGTACTTTTCAAACAACATACTCACCTATACACAATATGACAATATTAGCGGTTGGGATTCACTGACCAAGCAGTCATTGCTGCTTTCAGTTGAAATTTATAAAATCTTTGTCTTAAATTATTTTTTTAAAAAATATGTTTCTCAAGTCCAGTGGCTGTTATTGCTCTTTCCAGCATTGATGGGGGTTTTCTTCTCTTTTGTTTGGACAAGTGTAGAACATCAGCATTTTGCTTATGTCGTTCTCTTTTCAAGCGATATTCATTTAATCTGTTGCTGCTGTCAAAAGTCCTCAACTTTTGTGATTTCTCAAGGACACATGGCACAGTGGATAAAGGCGTTAATTAGATCTAGTGACAGGACCCAAAGAGTGTTCAATACCTGGAGAAGGCAGTGGAGAACTTGGAGAGGGGAGTCTACCCCATTGAGTGAAATAAAGGGTTCAGTTTGACATTCCAAACACCTGAAGAAGGCCGGAGTGTACATCTTTTTCTTTAACAAGATTTCTTGAGTATTCCCTTTCACTCATGAACTCACAACTCTTTGGATCAAGTCACTGGATCCAACCAACACTTTTATCCACTGGGACATGTGTCTTTCAATACCTGGCTACTGCAGTGGTGAACAAAAACTTGGAGAGTTGAGTTAAAGAGAGATAACTGAGACATCTGGAAGAGGCATGGCATGTGGAACTAGAACAATCTACCTTGGTGGATGAAATTAAGGGTTCAGTTTGAAATTCCAATTACTTGAAGACAGCCGAAGTGTACAACTGCCGAAACATTGTGAATATGGCAACAAGAATAAGGATAACAGTCTGGACAATGTAAATAGCATAAATAACATTTTTGCGTGATTCCTGCTTCTTTTGTTTTTTATTTTTCGCCCTCCTTAATAATCTTGTTCCCTCTCTTTCTCAGGCATGGTGGAGTCGAATGTCAAACCGATTTCGTAACCTCAAACTTGGACGAACTAATGGCTCCCCGCATTTTGCCACTGTTCATTTCACCTATGATTCAGAACAAGAACATCAAAAATTACCTGATGTAAAATATCCTTTTCTTTTTTTTTTTTTTTTTTTTTTTCAAACATTAAACAAAATTTTTCTTTAAATAAGTTTTGTTCACATGTTTTGTAAATATTACTACACTTTCAAGCTGACATCTTTTTAACGTGTATAAAAAAAAATATATTCTACTGTTGCTATCATCTTTTTTTCTGTTACTTTTTATTGAAACAACAAAATAATGAACTGAAGAGTTGCAACAAAAAATAAAGGAGAAAGACTTGTCAAAAATTGATAATAATGACAATGTCTCATCTAAGAAATTCACATACTTGTATATTTTACTGATATTTTATATGGATCAATTAGTTGTTCATTTGTTCTCTCTATCAGATACCAATAGTTGACCAAAGACTTCCAGCTGCCCCTATACAAAGCCAGCAAATAATTGACTTTAACAGTTATGAGACAATGCTTCAAGAAACCAAGAGAAGTGCTACAATGTGTACCCAGGTAAGTACCATAGTTTCAGTTACTATATTTCCTAACATTGAAGTTACCATTTTCTTTTAGTTTTCCAAAATGAGTTTTCAAAATCTACTTAGTAACTTAGTTAACTTTGCTCTACTATTTAATCCATAGCTAGTTAGGGTTCATTTTCACCTCACGCATTTATTATTAGCTTAACTTTTATAGGCATCATTATTGAATTTTATTGTTGTCTTTTGCAGGACTCGAGCCCAGCACATTCCAATACGTGTGAAACACTGAAGCCAGTTGTTCCTCCATTTTTACCTCCTCCAACATTTGGTTTGGATACTTCTGATGCCAGCCATCGTAGACCATGCAGTGGACGAAGAACTGCCCCTGTCTCTCCAGTTCTTACTAATTCTAATTTGGTGAGTCACACATTCATTTTCTTAACATAGATGTCTGCAAAATAAAAACATTTGCATTTTAAACTGTATTGTACTGTTAATAGATTTTGTGGTTCCATAATAATTGAAGAAAATAAAGCAGATACCAAAATTTCTGCTGCTAAATCTCATGTCAGGAAGGCATTGAGCCCATGAGTGCCACCTTGTCTCTCCAGTTCTCATGGTCTTGGCAGAGCATTAGAACATCCTTCACTTCTAGATTAATCTGCTGGAGGTCCTGGTGTACGACATCTTTCCAGTGACCGCATGGTCTGCTGCAAGGGTGTTACCAGTTTTGCAGATGGTAGGGTGGTCATCAGTTTGTCATGACCAAGCAAATAAGTAGACACAGCACTGATTAATGGTGTGGAAGATATTCAGTTTGCTGTTCCTCAAGCGGAGCTCCTCATTAGACATAAGATCAGTCCAGTGGACCCTCTTGATAGTCGTGAGGATGTGAAACGTGAAGCCAACGATGTTGGAGGTGAGGGTCTTGTCTCAGCACTGTAAAATAAAACTTCATTTAGTATGTGAACAATTTCACTCAGTTCATTACTACTGCTTTTAATTTTTTTAAGATTTTATTTTTAATATTATTGTTCACCCAATACAAAGCCTAAGAGCCACTCAAGGTAGAGTGTTAATGAATGAGCCCAGATCTATCTTCAATCTTGGCAAAATTGTTTAAACTCTGCCTGAAGGTGAACGGTTTCTCATCCTATGGAAGGTGTCAGGTGTACGCTTTGTTTACAACAATGCTGGTGAGTGCTCATCCCCACCACACTATCACCCCATCAACCTCCTTAGTGTCATCAGCTAACTTTTTGAATCTATCATCAAGAAAGTTGTTGATCACCTTGACAGAAATATTATTAATGTCAAATATGTTAAATTAAGCATTTCATCAGTATGAGATATAAAAAGCAATAGATTTTCAAAATTGTTTCTTTTTATAAATTGATACAAATAACTTCAACCGAATAGATAGCATTAACAGTATCAGTAAATCAATTACTGATAAACTATTGATTAGTGATTGGGTCGGCAAACTACAAACTAAGGAAGCCTATGTCTTGTTAAAAGACCATAAACACGAATTCAAAACTAAGCCATCTACTAGGCTTATAAACCCTACTAGACCGGAAATTGGTAGAATTAGTAAGACCATCTTAGAAAGAACCAACAAATCCATAAAAAACACCCTTGGACTACTACAGTGGGTTAACACAGCTGATGTTATCAACTGGTTTAATAACATCCGATATAAGGGCAACTGTACTTTCATACAGTTCGATATTATCGATTATTATCCCTCTATATTGAAGGATCTTTTCACTTTGGCCTTGGATTTCGCCCGGGAATACTCTAATATTTCTGAGAGTGAGGTGGACATCATCATGAAATGCTGAAATTCTGTTCTAATCTACAAGGATGAACAGTGGACCAAAAAGTCTTACAACAACAATTTTGACATTTCGATGGGTTCTCTGGATTCTGCTGAAGCTTCTGACCTGGTTGGATTATTTCTGTTGTATAATTTAAGTGCCTTTGATTGTCTAGATTCCGATCGTGTAGGATTGTATAGAGATGATGGTTTATTAGTTGTTAAAAACTCCACTAAAATTAAGGTAGACCGTATTAGGAAAATGATTCATAGGGTATTTAAGGATTTAGGTCTTAGGACAATAGTCACTACTAATGTTAAACAAGTAGATTTTCTAGACATCACCCTAAACCTTGCTAGCAACTCTTTCCAACCATATGTGAAGGTTAATTCCAACCCGATATATGTTCATCCAAATTCCAACCATCCCCCTTCAGTTATCAAACATATACCCTCTTCCATTGGGTTTAGAATTAGCACTAACTCTTCTAACAAAGATGTTTTTAATAAACATAGTGACTTTTACAATTCTGCACTCCAAAATAGTGGATACAAAGATATCACTATTCAATATAAAAACCCTGTTAACTACAACCATAATAAGAAAAGAAGATCTAGAATGATCATCTGGTTCACTCCCCCTTTCAATATAATGATTAAATCTAAATTAGGACGTATGTTTCTAAACCTGAAACTAACCCACTTAGTAAAATATTTAATCCTAATACCCTTAAATTAAGCTATAGTTGTGCAGATAACCTAGAGAAAATAATTAAAAAACATAACAACATAGTCTTTAACAAGTATAGGGATTCAAAAAGCTTGATTACTCAAAAGGTTACTAACAGTAATACTAAATATAATAACACAAATAATAATTTATGTAATTGTAGGTATCCTAATAATTGTCCACTACAAAATAACTGTGGAATTAGTTCTGTAGTCTATCTTAGTACAATCTCAACTATTGAGAATCCAAATATAAAGAGGTTTTACATTGGTAGCACAATGAATACATTCAAAGAACGCTGGCGGGGGCATATGCAATCTTTTAATAAGTGACTATAGGTACATGACTTCATTGTCCAAGTACTTTTGGAATCTAAAAGAAAAGAACAAAACACCTACAGTTAAATGGACATTGATTAAGAAAGCCCGGACATGTAACTCCCTATATTCCCCATGTTACCTGTATCTTAACGAAAAATTTGAAATTATTAGATTTAAAAACAAGGCTGATCTCTTAAATCAAAGATATATGTGTGTGTGTGTGTGTGTGTGTGTTTACTTATGTAGGTTTGCAGTTGTGTATATGTATGTTGACACCTACTGTATATGAAATTGTTTATGTGTACGTGTAGGTAGGGAAACTTGGGTATGTCATTACGGCCACATGGGTTAGTATATATGTGTGTATATATGTTTATATATGTTTATATTTGTGTATTGCTGTGTGTATATATGTATTTATATGTGAGTATGTGTACTTGATACCATGGAGATATATACTTATGTATATGTTTATGTATGTATGTGTAGATATTTCGGTGTGTATGTATGTATGTATATTTATGTGTGTGTGTGTATGTATATATATATATATATATATATATATATATGAGGTGGACATCGTAGTTACCAATGGGTGTTGACTTTGATGTCCGATTTTATATTTACATACACTATTTTAATATATTATTTAATAATATTATTTTTAATCATTTTTTATCTTTGTATATTTACTTGCTTAAGTTATATTTCAATAGGTTAACATTCATGTAATGACATTTTCTGTCTTAAATATTTATCGGTTGTGGTATCCGATTGTCTGGGTCAATGTCTGTGGATGTGTGTGCATGTATTTATAGGTATCTATGTGTATGGAAAGTGCATTCACTTTTAATTGTATATGTATGTGTGTGTTGGTTTCCCTTCCCCCTTTTTTTCATGACAGACTGTGAAAATGTTCTCTGTCTTGTCTCTTTTTGTGTGTGTGTGTGTGTGTATATATATATATATATATATATGTCTTGGTGCTTATATATTAGAATCTGATTGTGCTTGTTTTACACGTGAGTTTAGGACCCCATTCACACACCATGAGGATTAAAATGTATACATGGTAAAAAGACCGGATATTAAATATAGCTAAAGTAACTTCAATGAAGAAATAAATTGAATAACATATATATTTCTTCTTTATAATGTAATTTTATAGTTGTAAACTTAATAGCGAATAAATTTTAAATTTTGATTTTGTAATTAGCAGTTTTAAATTTTAATATTAAATTTTATCATATAATTTAGTAATTATTCGTTGGAATAAATTCTTTTTTAATACTACCCATATTTTAAACATCTGAATAGATATTATAACATGACTTCGTTATCAAGCTTTTTGAATTTTCCTATACTTGTTTTGATTGGTCCATCTAGCCTTTGTAACAACGTTTTCCCCTTGCGAAGGATTGTTAATTAATTTGAAACTTTTAAAACCATTTATTTTACATTCAACGTCATCACTTGATAAGACACCAAGGATGTTGAAACAAAATGGCTATTTTTGTAGTGATTTTATAACATATTTATGTTATAAATTTTTTTTTAAATAAATAATTATATCTGCTCTACTTTGTATTGAGCACTCTTTTAAAAATAGCAATTGTTGGTTATTGGAATTCATTCCATATACACCAATCATATACTTGAATATATATATCTATATATATATATATATATATAGAAAGAAATCAAAATAATTTTTTTTTTTGTATTTATTTCACTCTTTTTTTTTTTTGTAGTCTTCCGGACGCTGGGTGGCAGGTCCATCAAAATTTGTCCACAACCGGTCAATGGGTAACCTAAGTGTCCACCAAGTGAACAGCCAGTCTCCAGCAGCATTACCCACCTACCTTCCCCCAGCCTCTTCTCTGGGTGTCTCTGGAACTGCCTCTTCCTCAAACCCTTCAATCTCTGGTTACAAGAAATGTTTTCAGCCTTCTACACCTTCAACTAATTATAGCAACATTACCTCAGTAGTATCTTCATCAGTGGACACCCCTGGAGCCACTGTAGCACCCTCTTATGCTGTAGGGACCAGACTGGGGATAGGAGCAGGAGGAGGAAGTTTGGTAGCATCCCCTTCTAGTCGGACTGGAACAGGATCCGTTGTAGGAGGAAGTGTTGGGACTCCAGAACATGTAGGAAGTGAGAGCAATTTACTAGGAACAGGTTTGTGAAATAAAGCTGGATTATATTTTGCTACCTTTGTAAAAATCCAAGAATTAAAAGTTAAATAATTTGAAGATGAACTCCATGTAAAGAACTGATGTCATAATAACTAATAGTTTGATAGATTTTTGTTTTCATTCGGACAAAATTATATGAAAGCATTTGAAATTCTATTCAAAGCCAGACTACTGTATTTGATGGCATATAAGACACCCCACCACCAACCAACAACATTTTTCCTCTCAAAAGTGACTTGGAAATATCTCTCAGATTTTTATGTGAAGTTGAGGTATGTGTTAGGCTCATGTTTACTCAGATACCATAGGCTACCAGTAGTTGTAACTTGACTAACTCTATAATGTTAAAATTAGATAGGTGAAAATTCTTATATGCCATCAATTTAAAAAAAAAAATGTTAGCTTTTTAAAATGCCATTTCCTCAGGTTCCTTTTTCTTTTAATATCTCTGAATTGCTATGACTTCTGTCTTGTTCATTTAAAATTAAATAAAAATTAATTATACTATCACAAATAATTATAATTATCATTAATACGATTCACCCTTTCTAAACCAATGAGAATCAACTACACTTTTCACCTCTACCACACACAAACATGTTACACACCCAGTATAAGGCGAGCAATCAAAATGAGGGTTGACCAAAACTTTGGCTCCCTTCCTTTTCTGGCCACAACAATATTTAACACTCATAACTAAAATTTTAAGTAAGAAAACTCTTTTGTTTTCTTTTGTTTTGTTTTTTCTCCGACTAAATTTTGTGCTAGTGAGATGGAAAAGTACTAGGAAGAGGAAAAAAGTCAAACAATTATGTCCTGACCCCAAAAAGAAGAGATATTGAGCAAAATTTCATGGGAAAATTAGCTCAGGTGGAGGTGTTGTAATGGAATGTCCCACACTCCCTATTGCCTATGTGGACTGACTATATCAGTAGCTATATATAGTGAGGACAGGATATACCTAAGAGCTTGTTTCGTGAATTAGTTGGAGATTTGTCTCCAGTTGTGCTGGTCGAACTCTCTGCCATCGGGCTGGGAGGAACCCAGCTGAGGCTATTGTGCCACATCCTGCCTCACGGAGAGGTAAGGTAAATAACCTTGCTTCGGGAATTACTAGCCTGCCACCTGATTCCCTGTCTTTCAGTAGTGTATTCTCTTTTACAATAAAAATATCTTCTTTCATCTAAGCACATGTTGCTGTTCCTTTACTAGAGTACTACCTTTGTCTGTTTGTAATCTCTTTAAGGATACAACACTAAATTATCTGGACACTCATTACAAACATACAAGAAAGTCCATAAACTATTTACTTGGTATTACTGTCTCTTGACAGAACAACTACATAATAACCACTGCCAATAAGATTATAAAATAATACTTGTTTTATTGTTTGCACTTCTTACTGTTTCTCATCTTCTACAAGTATTTTTTATATGCATAAATGTTAGGCCATCCTGGGTATGATGATAAACTACATCCGCGTCCTGGGTAAGACAATAAATTACATCCAGCAGCAAGGCCGCTGATCAGGAGGTTTTGAGGAACATGGAACCCCCTCTTAATTGCAGTGTTTCCAGGTTCACTCTGACCCTGGGTAGTAGGACCTGTTAGGGTCCCAGCTATGGGCAAATAGTTAACCCTGAAACTGGGGTAAAATGGGTTTTAATACCAGGAAACTTTGTAAAAAAATTATTATCAGCAATAAATTTTTGAAGAAAAAAAACTATTACCAGCAATACATTTTTGGAAAAAAAAATATTATCAACAATCTGTTTTTGAAAAAATATTCTCAACAATACATTTTTCAGGAAAAAAAATTATTGCCAGCAATACATTTTTGAAGGAAAAAATTATTACCAGAAATAGATTTGTGACAAAACAAAATATTACCAGCAATAAAAACTTTGTCGGCATTAAATAACCCATTGAGGTTGATATGCCGTAAAACACAACAAACCAAACCATAAATGTTAGAGGGTTTACAATTATTTACCCAGAGTTATAACTCCCCTACATCTCTTGGGAAAGATAATGGAGCGGTTTCCTCTTGCCATCTTCATAGTTTTGAATTTAGTGTAATCCTAGAGAGCCTAGTCAGTGTATTTAACCAGAAAGAACAGATGAATTCATGCCTTTCCTGAGGACTTTAGTGTGAAAGCGAATGTAACAAAATCAGTTAGAATTTGAACTTGGCTCACTGATTTCATCATCTGGTGTAATCAACAGTTTGATCAAGGCCGAAATGCCCAAACCCTCAATCATGATGACTTGGGACTTTGTGCTTGCACAACCATTGACAGCCTATAAACATTTCATGTTTACACAATTTCACTGATATGGTTTGGGTTAACCTGTGGTATAATTGTCAGGCACTTTCCAAAGATGCCATATTTTGGGATTGCCTCCCCAAGCTAGAATGCATATACACAGTGTTTCAGTGGTCAACCAGGGTAATTTGGGATGATGATATTCTTAAGGCAAACAGTATTTGTAATTAGAGTGCTTGATATAAAGAGATGGTGCATTCATAATAATAATGATTAAAAGAAATCTGTTCATTTATCTTAAAAACAAATGTACAGGATAATTCACAAATAGTAAAAGAAAAGGAATCCATGCAAAGCCATGATCACCTATGTCCTGAAAGGACATAACATTATAAAAAAATAAGAAGATACTGGTAAAATAGTAGGGTAGACAAATTAATAATCAGCAGTGAAATACAATATTTCCTTATTTGGTTATGAGTGAAATAACAAAAAATAAGGTGGATGGGGCTAAAATTAAAATAAGGTGGGTGAGGCTAAAAATCTTACTAGTCCACTTGCTTAATATGATCAGCACAAAGCTGAAAGATTTTTGCATAATTTGTGTATCTTGTGATGTTTCCCAATTAAAATATTTTCCATTTCTCTTAAATATGTTAGTTTACAAAACTATAAAATATACAAAATAAATTGTCCTTTTCATAGCATTAATCTTTGAAAATCTAATATTTAAAAAATATATCTTTTTTATATTTCTTTACATGATCATTTTCTCCAAAAGTACACATACTGTTTTTCTTTTTTTTTTTAATTAGCACCAGGTAATTTTACCTCAGCCTGGTCATGCTTAGTACATTCTCAAGCTTGGGCTTTATTTCAGGTTTAAGAGTTAGAAATTTCAGTGATTAATAAAGTGGCTTTTAAGAAAATCTAAGCCTTGCATCTTGCTTAAATTATTCTTAATTCTTGAACTAATCGTCGTGTCATGTTTATAAACTAATATATTATTTTAATAATAAATGCTAATGATAAAAAACTTAATGCAAATGATAAAAAGCAGTATAAATAAAAACAACATTCTTTCATACCTGTTCATTTGTATGTGTATTTTACTTGAAGGACACTCTAATATTAAAATGTTCCTTTCTAAAGATCCATTTACTTTATTCTGCAGTGGATTATCACCAGCTTGATTTAAACCTCATCTGGTCCAAATATGTTTCAAACCGTCCCACCTATACCCCGACTCAACGTCTCTACAGGTGAGTTTTCTCTGTCTGCATTTTGTTTTAAAATTTAAGAATATGTGTTCACATTGTTTTTCTTCTTCCTTTGTTTTTTGTTTTTTTTTTTAAAACATAAAAAATATCTGTTTATTTACACCAGAGGTTTAAGAATAACTTTTACCTCTCTGAAAAATTGCACCAGTTCATCTAAAAGGGTTTTTTTTTTATTATTAATCTAAAAGAAAGTGAAAAAGGTTAATTGTAATTGCATAAAAAATATGTTTGGGAAAAACCCAAATTGAATTTTAATATATGAGGGTAAATAGAAAAAAAAAAAAAGACAATTTTGAAATGATGGGATGAAAACAGAAAGGCACTGATGTATGACATCACGCATGTGCATGGTATGATGGGTAGCTAGCTGCATGCAGTATTGCATCATTCAGTCAAGTGGCAAGGAGCAATGAGATTAGATGTATGGACACACCACTCAGCGATTGGACTATTGAAGAAAAACACAGTCGTGTGCTTTCTGTGGGTAGAAGGAATCAAATCTGAGGAAATCCATCGTTAGATGTCTGTAAGGTATGGAGTATATGCCATGAATCAACAAAAAGTGTGTAAGAGGGTAAAATGCTTTAAAGCGAAAAAAAGTGTAGAGTGAAACCCAATCTGGTATCCCATCATCATTGCACACAGAAGGACACATCCGGAGGGTGGATGCCTTGATCACAGTCTAGTGCTCTGGCTTTATATCTCGAGATTCTCAACAAAATCCAAAGAAGTGTCTAATATTATCGGTCCTGAATTGGCATCTTCATTTCAGTCACTTTCCCAACACCATGACATGGCTTCCCTCTGTCTTTTCTATAAATATTTTCATAGCAGTTGGTCTAATAAGCTCTCCTCCTTGGTACCTTGACTGTATGAATTTAAGTGTATTACTAGATTGGCAAATAGGTCCCATCATTTTACTGTTGAAATAGCTAGATGTAACTAAGTTCTATTCTAATAGATTTTCTCACACTTATCACCTTTGGAACTCTTCTGATTTATTGCTTTCCTGCCACCTATAATCTTCAATAATTTAAATGCAATGTCAATCACCATCTCCTGTCTTCTTGAATCCTATTCCTTGCATCTTAGTGGCATTATTGCCTTGTTTGGGTTGAAATAATTAATAAAAAAAGTAAGAAGCAGAATACATTAACCTCTCGGACAGGTGTGAAAGTCAAGCCTGTGTAGATTTCATGGTTTGATCTTCTTTGCTCAGTAAGCTTATGTGGAGAATTAGAGACTACATATTAATCTGGTATTAGTTATGTTATGGATCATGAACAATGAAGTCCTGCATGCAAGGATGGAGAGCCTAGAAAACATTATGACTTGTCATCAACTTTGATCGGCAGGACACCTTTCCCAGATTCTAGATACCTGCCTACCTAAACAAATCCTCTTCTCTGAACTCGCATCTGGCAAGAGACCACATGGAACCCCAAAAACACCTTGCTGAAGGCAGAAATCAATCCTGTCAATTGGGAGATGGAAACTGCAGAAAAAATCAATTGGAGAAGAGCAGTCCACAAAAAACATCCTTCGAAAACAAATAGAAGAGACGAAGTGAGCCCAAAGAAAAGCCAGAGCCTGAACCCTCCTACCCTACCATGCAATGGCTGTGGACATCTCTTCAGATCCAACATAGGATTCAGTTCACACAGAAGGAAATGTTGATGAGCACTCCAATACTCAGCAATGAGTTCCACCACTTCTGAGTTATGTTATACAAGTTGTTCTGAATGCTCTGAACTGTGTGGCTCATGAGCTGAATTGGTCAGGCTACCATTACTTTTCTGTTTGCCCTCTAAAAAGAAACCATTTCTCTTTCCTCCTGAATGGTACACATCAGGAAGGCTGTCAAATGGATCAGCTAGTATGCTGGTCGCAATACAAAAGATGAGTTCAATAGTCTAAACAACTTTAGGAAAGCAAAATTATAGAGAAATAAGAACTAAACTATTTAAAATTTAATTCTCTGTAACTTGAGACAATACTCTTCTTGGTACCTATGTGACATAACGGATTCCATATTGTTTGCCAATAAAACATTCAAAAGGAAAAATGACAGCTGATAAGCTTTCTGTATAAACTTATATTGGCCTTAAATTTCATGTAGAATAATGTACAGTGTTTGTTTTTCTGTCCATAACAATAGACTCGCTTGTTGTTTGGTAATACTTTGTTGTAACCTAGGGAAGGTTACTGAATAGAATAATCACACAAAGGTTGGTAATGAACGATAGTACTTAGGACAAGAACAACACTTCTGAGTGAGCAATGAGAAAATCCATTCTTATTGTAACATGAGGTATGCTTTGTGCTACTCAAAGTGAACAAGCATCATGTTATCACAATTTAAAAAAATTTTTTAAAAATATAGCAACCAAAAATCTATCGAGAGACTCCCAGTTTCACACCAAAACTGTCATCATCAGTTACAGTGTGAAACTCAAGGTTGGCATCTCTGGACATATTTTTGGTTTTTATTACAACTCTATCTGGGTTTCGTTAGCCATTTCAGATTTCTTAATAATATAGGCATTGAACACTGGCAATTTTTGATAAGGTCAGTTTCTAATTCATTTTTCAGGCTTTCTATAGGCAATGGCTTGTTTTAGTGTCTTCCCTTTATCTTGGGTGGTTTATTCTGAGAAATGTGACCTGATGAACTAGGAAAAATATATTTTCTGGGGAAATAAATTATAGTCATAGAAACTTAAGGTTGTCTATTTCTTAATTATTTAATTAATATTTGCTCTGGTTTAACATTGAGCTCTCTGGATCACATCCTCTTTGGAATTATCCACACGGATTACAAGACCCTTCATTACCTTACTATACACACACACACATATATATATATATATATATATCCAAGTATAGGATTGGTGTAAATGGAATAAATTCCAATAACCAAAAATACTATTCTTAAAAGAGTGCTCAATACAGAGTAGAGCAAATATTATTTATTTAAAAATTATAACATAAACATGTTATAACATCACTACAAAAATAACCATTTTGTTTCAACACTTCTGGTATCTTATCAAGTGATGATATTGAATGTAGAACAACATCATAACTTGATAAAACACCAGAAGTATTGAAACAAAATGGCTATTTTGTAGTGATGCTATAATTTTTAATAAATTATATATGATAGTACTATGTGAATACATGTAAATATATTAGTTTCCTTTTAAAAAATGTTATCTCATAAATATTAAGAAATGTCTGAGTTTTTTCATAGATAATAAAATAAAATATAAGAAATTATTATTTTAAAATGTTACTAATTTTAGTATTTTCATTTTTTTATTGATTTTTTTTTTTTTTTAAATTTTATTTTTAACTCTGTCACATTGTCAATCTTAGCAATAAACTTCCTGTGGGATTATCAGCATTGCGCAATGCATCCAATACCACATCTCCTGACAGCTCTACAAGTGGTAGTTCCTCCATGACACCGCATCGATCATCCCATGGAAGAAGTACTTCCACACTGACCCCATCCGCATCCCCAACACCTGGAAAGGTAAATCATGCTTTTTTTTTTTTTTTTTTTATATATAACTAGGTGCTTGCAAGAGAGGATCTTTATAAAGGTTGAATTATTCTTCCAAAAGTTTGAATTATATAGATATATTTAGAAAAATCTTCTGAAAAATAAAATTTGTTTCAATTCAGTTTGTTACAAGATGAAATATTAAATAGAAAAGTTTATGCTGGAGACTGTTTTTTCATTGTGGCCTCAGTGGAAGGCCAAAGTCTTTGTCGTCATCTCATGGCTTCTGATCAATGAGAGACAAAATTAAAGCTTCAGGTTGTTATAGTCATAGAATGTAATGATTTCAATGTTGTTTTAAAAGGCAATACAATAGGATGAAATAAAAACTCATAAAAACTGATAGTAACATGTTTAAATGCCTGATAAATGCAAAACTGGTTTTAAACTGAAAACCTTCAAGCTGTCCAATGCAGAAAGTGCTGAGAAGTTTTAAATTTGGGTTTTAAAAAATAATAAAATACTGCATTTAAAAAACTGTTAAGAATTTAAAACCTAAAATAGAATTTTGTAAAAAAATATTCCAGTATTATTAGAACTCCATAAAAAAAATATTACAGCATGTATTCTGACCTATATCCATGAGGCTTTTTGTCTCTTGTGTGTGTAGATAAATGTACACTATAGTTCAAAAATTTAAAGCTATCCCCAGAATTATCATGGGATGAACTTTACAGAAGAGTGAAATAAAAAATGAAAAAGAGCTCTTAGAGTAGGGGTGGGCAAACTTTTTGGCTCAGGGTCCACACTGACTTTTAAAAATTGACAGACAGGTCAGGCCAGCACCCGATGCATACATGCAGATGGATTCAAGGCTGTGTCAGCACCACGGTTTTGCTCCATCCTCTTTTTCTTTTTCTTTTTTTCTTTGTCAATCGCCACTGGGCGCATCGTGGCAGCATAGCACTGCTTTGCGAGTCAGTCTCCAATGTGAAAGAACTGTCGTCTGGCTCTCTATCCAATTTTCTGCTTCTACCATGGGTAAATTTGCTAGTTAGTCACCCTTTGATCAATTGCCTGTTGACCTGGCGACACCAGTTATGGCATAATGTTTATGTGAAGTTGTGATCAGTTATATATGACCTGCATAGTGTTTTATTTAGAAAAGAGCAGAAGTATATTTCATTGATCCTGTGTTGGATTTCCTGTCTGGTGCAATCTGCTGTGCTGAGCTTGACACGATTTAGCAATGGCTCTGTCAAAAATAGACCTGCTACAGATTGATAGCATTGCAGTGCGGAGAGACACTGCTGGGACGTGACATTAGTGGCAGTGATCAGCTCCGGTGACCACAGCGCAGCCATTCTATGGTACTTGGAAATAAGGTGAATGTGTCACCTAGTGGGATGCCAGGCATTACAGGACGAGGTCAAATGAATGTAGTCATATTTCTGTCAATCTTTGGTGGGCTGGATGTGGCCCACGGACCGTCAGTTGTTCAGCTCTATCTTAGAATCATTGAAAAAAGAATGGAATCAATTATCAAACTTATACTTTGAGAAACTTTTGCAACAAATGCCAAAAATTTTTTCTGCAGTAATCAAGGCTATAGGAGGATATTTTGATGAGAGCAAAATTTAATCATAAAATGCTTTTTTCTTTTTGTCATAATAAAATTTCTAACAAAAAATATCACATCTTTTTTATTTTTTAACCATGTATAATAATTTTCTCTTATTTAAATTACAAATCTGTCTATATTTCTGAGATGAGGTATTATGTACAGTATTTACATTATGCGGACTATTGTCCTCATCTTTGTCGCCATATTTATCACAACGTTTTAAGTAATAAGGAGTGCCAGAGAAAAGCAATGATAACAAAGTTGCAATATGAGCTCTGGTAAAAACATGCAATGATAACAGCAAAATTGAAAAATGAGCACTGGTAAAAAATGGTTGCAGAAAACATTAGGTTTATAATACCCAGAAATTCATACCCAGATGGCAGTGGATAAAGGCGTTGGTTAGATCCAATGACAGACCCAAAGAGTGTGAGTTCAATACCTGGTTAAGGCAGTGGAGAACTTTCAACAAGAGATAACTGATAACTGACATCCATCAAACATGGCACGTGGAACTAGATCGAAATAAAGGGTTCAGTTTGAAATTCCAACCACCTGAAGAAAGCCGGAGCGTACAACAGCCAAAAGGTGATAAATATGTAGTCCGCATAATGTACCAAAAATATGGAGAAAAATTGAGAAATCCTACCAGAAACTGGCACAAATATCGAACCATCTGACATTCCTACAACTCAATTCAAGGACAGCTCGTTGGGTCGCAGAGAAAGCCCTTGTCCGAGAGAGAATCCAGTACAATCATTGGATAAAATATCGACAAGCTCATATCTCCCAGACGCTCAAGGATTTCTTCAACAGAATTACTAATGAAGAAGACCAGAGAAGGATCCAAAATGACCTGGATAAATCCTTCAGACATGAATTTGATGTAGTCAAGGCTCGCCAAGTGCAAAAATTAAATAGATTGAAAGATCAGAAGGTGACGCACAAGGTCCATCACCCACCAGTGAAAGCAGTAGTCAACATCAGCCAATATCAGCTGAGTGCCTCTGAGGAGTCAGTATTGAATAAGGGTCTCAACTTCGCCACAACCATCAGGCAGGTGACATACTTGGACATCATTGCCAGAGTCGAGTAGGTGGCCTTGAACTTCCCTCAGGCTCAGGCGGATGAACTAAGATGGAAGGTAAGACAGGCCTTGGAGAGAGCCAAGCTGCCCAGGTCTAACATAACAAAACTGGAGAGGCTGGCGATTGGATCCCTACAGAGGAATGAAAACATCATCATACTACCGGCTGACAAAAGTAATGCGACTGTAGTGATGGACAAATCAGAGTATACAAGAAAACTGGAAGACCTCATTAGCAGTGGTAGCTACAGCAAAGTGAAAAAGGATCCTACTATGAAAACGGAACGCAAACTGTCACAGATCCTAATCAAGAACAAGGATTACTTCGCATAGACGTATAGGCAGTTATTGCAGCGTTACACCAAGCTACCTCACATATACGGTCTCCCTAAGATTCACAAAGACGGTATTCCGCTCAGGCCGATTGTTAGTTGCCAAGGTTCTGTGTGCCACCCTCTGAGTCGCTTCCTTGTAGATATAATTGACCCATTAATCGGAAAGTCTCCTTTAAATGCAAGATTTATATACAAATACATACAGCTTCGGATAAAAGACTACTTTGCATTTTTTTATTTTATTTTATTTTTTTATTTTTTTTTTAAGAAAAAAATTAAGAAGGATTTTTCAGATTGATGTCTGAACATTTATAATACTAGAACTTTTTTTGCAACATGCTGATGTGTGTTGAAATCCTCACAATATTTAGTATTGTTAGAGTTATCACTAACATTTTTTGGCGAGATTTACAAACTCTACAATTTGTTCAATTTCATAAACCACTCAATGAAATTTAAATTAAGCTGATTTGTTTGGAAAAATAATTTGACAAAAAAAACTACTTCACAGTTTAATAATTTCTTTAATTTAATTTTATAGGATTTTTTAAGAAAATTTCTTTTTTTTTTTTTTCTTCTTTTTAACAGTGAAGAATAAATTTTTAGGATTTCTTACTTTTAAGCATGCAACATACAATTGGCCTTGCATAAATATTTCTTTCTGAAGCCAAATTTCAACTTTTTGAAGCATTTGTGGTTTGTTTATAGTTCTTGTAAATACAGGGTGAACTGGAAACTGGATTCTTGTATATATAAAAACTTAAAGAAAAAATATAAAAAAACAATATTGCATTTTTATTAAATATTTATTTTAATCATTAAATTGTTTTTAAAATAGTGGGAGTATTTTGTATGTTAAATAATAAAACTCTTAATTTTTCAAAAAGAAATAATGAAAATTTATTGTACTTAACTATGCACCCTAGTAAAACTGACTGTACTTTGTATCCTCTTACCTGTTTGCACTTCTCCACAAAATTTGGTTTTGATCAGTCAATTTATGGCTATTTTAGAGAGTATGACAGCAAGGATTAACAGATTAACAGAAGTCCCAGAATTTTATATATATATATATATATATAGATAGATAGATAGATAACACAGGTCTTTACTCTGAAAACTGTGTCCAAAAATTTAAATGTTTAAATATGTTAATGAAATATAATTTTTGATTACATTTTTTAGACTGAAGAGGAAGCCTGTGCTGATTATGATAAGAAGAATGTTGGATCAGAAGGTAAGTTGGTTTTAAGATTGTTATATGGGGGTGTTGCCAATTGGTTGGAATTTCATCATTTCAACCATGAGACTGAGGTTCAAATCTCACCATGGTTAATTTGCCAAAGCAGTAACTTCTTCATAATATCAGCCTAGGGGAGACAATCGAAGCATGTGGCATTGAGAAGTGACTGAAAATCATACCACAGCTTGACCCAAAGTGAGTGAAATTGGGTAAACATTATTATTCAGAAGCCATCAGTGGTTGTGCTCACAGTCATAAGTCATCATACCTGAGGGTTCAAGTGTATTGGCCTTGTTCAACTTATGATCACTCCAGATTATTCACTCTCTCCTAGACCATCCTGGGTATGATGACAAACTACATCAGGCAGTAAGGCATCTGATTGGAAGATTGGAGAAGCATGGAACCCACTCTTAACTGCTGTTGTTCTCCTGTCCGCTCTGACCCAGGATGGTAGCAAAACTATTAGGTCTCCAGCTATGAGCAAATAGTAAATCACCCAAACAAAAATCAACAGTACATTTTCATAATCAAATTGCCAACAGTACATTTTCATAATCAAATTGCCAACAGTACATTTTCATAAACAAACTGCCAACAGTACATTTTCATTTCATTTTCACATTACATTAGCGAGGCATCCTAGAAAGTCGGTGTACTCTGAAATGAGCAACCAGTTATTATTTAGGATGAGTGTTTCCAAAGTTTAGAGACTACATTCTTAATGATATGACAACAGAAAAAAAGAATACTTTCATTTTATTTTATTTTTCAGCAAAAGCTGTTATTTTTCAATAAACAGTTGTTTCCACAGGCTATCCTGACCAAAGTTCAGTAATAGTCTAGTACTCAAATACAAGGTGTCCCCAAAGTCACTTAAGGTTTTAAAAATATTGTAGTTTCCACATTTTTTAGTATTCAAAAATAGTTTTATATAGAATGAAAATTCAAACATAGGAACTATATTCCGATTTAATTATTAAAAATTATGACGTAAATATCCTTTATTTTTGACTTCACACAGATGCATCCTTTTGATAACAGCAGCTAATAACTCTGGCTGCAGCCCTCAAATTTCTACACAGATATTATCCTTGAGTTGTTGAATTGTTTTGGGGGTTTATTAATGTATACACGTGGTCTTCCACATTGTGACAAGTCACTTACTGAACTATATTGTCTAAAATATTGAATCAGTTAACGAATCATGAACTCTAATGATTGTTTTCTGGCATTGAAGTGTTGGCAGTATTCTCTTTTAGTGTGAATGATGGATTAGTTAAATCTGTAATACAATTTGATGATTTTGATTCTCTGTTCAGCTGTGAATTTTTCCATGGGTAATTCCTTCATGCTAATCTAAGTTCTGAAGAAAAAAGAATAAGAAATCTGACATGTTATGACATTTTTAAATCCCCCCGCTGACTTTTGGGATACCCTCTATCTAATTCTAATTTTTATCAGTTATTGTCAATTATCTTGATTTTTAGTTACTTCAGGAGTGTAAATAAGAGAAATTGTTGAGAACAATGAAAATTGTTCAAATCTTGTGAAAATGATATATATATATATATATATATATATATATATATATATATATATATAAATAATAAAGTAATGAAATAAAATGCTATAAAAGGGATCATATTCAGTCTCCAAACATTTCTGAACGCACCTTGTATTTGTTGGATTTTTTTTCTTTTGTCATTATTTTTTATTATGTAACAATTCTTTTTTTTTTTTCTGGCTGTAGATTTATTTTATCAAGCTAAAAGAAATTTCAATAACATACTTTTAGCCTTATTTTTGACGCTCGTTTCTGAAATGTAATAATGTTAATTCTGAAATGTTAATGTTGTAGAATTGATGCCATGTCAAGTTGATGCACTTTGGCAGACTAAATGGCATTCTATGCAATACTAGGCAATTCTCCTGTGACTTTTGGCACATCATTGTATTACTATATTTATTAGCATAAAAGATGCTAATAACACTATCAAAAAAAAAAAAGTAAGATTTATGTGGTGAAAATTGTATTAAAAAGTAAATGAAAACCATAAGTTGTGCTTAGATTAGATAAGACAACATTATTACCTTTCTAATTTTATTTTACAGATGAAATTTCAGGAATTCTACGAAAGCTTTCTTTAGAACGATATCACCCTATTTTTGAAGAACAAGAGGTAATTTTTGTTTAATCTTATATATTTATTTACAACCCATCATGAAAAGACATACATGGGAGAATGCAATAGAATTGTAATTTTCATATTTATTTATTAAATTTTATAAAGGTTAACAGGTGGAAGACTGGCAACATGAAGTTGTTTGAGAACATTCTGGAGATTTCCAACAAATTGTGTTATCACCACATTTGCCCGATGTGAGCCCAATGGAACATTTATGGGACATGAGGTCTATTTGCATGCAAGATCCTGCGTGTACAAATATCGGAGAGCTGACAGCAGCTACCAAGATGACATGGCTGAACATCACTCTTGTAGAATTGATGCCATGTCAAGTTGATGCACTTTGACAGATTAAATGGCATTCTATGCAATACTAGGCAATTCTCCTGTAACTTTTGGCACATCATTGTATTTATTAGCATAAAAGATGCTAATAACACTATCAAATTTTGATCTTCCAGATTGTGCCAAAATTGTGATATTAAGATTTGTGCCTACTGATAAGATGAAAAATAGGTAGAATCATTCACCTGATTTTCAGAGCTTTGTCAATAACCATTTCTCAACAGATATTCATGATCACAAGACCTGTAATCTGTTAGGGTCATAAGGACACCACGTATATGATGGTAGCGGTGGTGTTTCTTGAGCAAGATAGCTTAAGAGAACCTAATTCTCTCTAGCATGGTTTGAATTATGAGTTTCTCTTTTCCTAGACTAGTTGCCAACCAAGGCTATAGGACCCAGTCTGTCTTGCTATTTACCCATAGCTGGCGGGAAAAGAGGTGGATTCATACCTTTCTCAAGGGTATTAACATGTAAATGAATGTAATGAATTCTACTGGAATTCCAACTCAGCTCTCTGATTTCTCAATCCAAGCGACTATCCATTACTTGACCATGCCTCCAACAGATATTCAAAAAAGACAAAGAAAAGAACTGGAAAAAAAAGTATGGTAAAATTCTGAGAGGAGCTTTAAGGAACTTAAAACTGTATCTTCAATTCAATTTGCTCTATCTCTGCCAATAAAGAAAATACAACACTCCTTACTATATCAAATTTTCTTTTGTTACAGAAAAGAAGATTGTAATTTGGAAGTAATTGTTTAGTCTTAAATCTTGAACATTTCTTTTTGGTAGGTTGACATGGAGGCATTTCTTACTCTGACTGATCGCGACCTAAAAGAGTTAGGAATCTCCCACAACGAGTCCAGGCGACAGATTTTAGCGGCAATTACAGAACTAGAAACAGGAAAGGTGAGTTTGTCTTGATTATTATCTTTTAAACTTGAAAATATTAGCAAGTAAACTGTCTACAGATACATTATTATCTTATTAATGACCTAATATTATCTGTTTTATTATCTTATTAATGACCTAATATTATCTGTTTTATTATCTTATTAATGACCTAATATTATCTGTTTTATTATCTTATTAATGACCTAATATTATCTCCAGTTTAATTTTACATTACCTTCTTTTTCTGTTTTTAAATGAGGTAATAGCTCATTCTGTTTTTTTTTGTTTTTTTTCAATTGTCAATTCACACATATTGCATTTTGTACCAATTCATACTTTACGATATTTCTTTAAATGACCTGTTGTAATATTTGAGCCTCTATCATCAGTTGTCATTAATTTTTTTATGCCATGTCTCTTCAGGATTTAAGACAAAGATAGCTCTCCATAGATTCCTTTTTTTATTATTATCTGTGAATTGCCATGACTTCTCTGGAATGAGAGTGGAATGGGTTCCCATTGCCGTCTCCATGGTTTGGGAATTCAGAGTAGTCCTTCTGTTATACTCTGCTCATTTTGTCTTTTTCAGTAAAGGATGAATGCCAAAAAAAAAAAAAGAAAAAGATTGTTTGATACTTGCTTAACCCATTGCCAACATATTTAATTTTTTTTTTGGGGGGGGGATATGTCTAAGCTAAGAATAGAAAAATATGGACTTACTATGAAACTAATGAAGCTTAAACTTCAGGGCCCCTAATCCCAGAGGCACCGCTGAAGCAACTTCTTTTTAATGAGCGTTTATTAAAATAAGCCCATTTTAGTGATAGAAGCATAAGCCAATGGGTTGAAGTGGTTGATGTTGGCCTTAGAATATGCTCTAATACTGATTTCATATGGGCCCCAAAATTCCTCTGTAATTGGTCAAATTTCAGAATTTTCTTGGGGGCTTGCAGTGCTGTATGGGTTCATTAAGCTTGCCAGAATCTATTAGGTTGGTGCAAAAATAATTTCGTTTTCTCACATAGTAACATATGTTAGAAAACGAAATTATTTTTGCACCAACCTAATATTTATAGCCTACATTTTGGCACTTGAATCCTCAAATCCCGTTTGTTTTCAAGATTCAGAGCCCCAAAAATGTAGGTCCACCACTGTTCCCCAGAGGCAAACTGGCATGGTTTGAAAGCCAGTATTGGTCATAGTAGTCTGTGTATGATAATGTGAAGATCTGGCATAGATTTTATAAAAGTTGAGATAATGGAATTAAGCTAGTTTGTTGCTTAACATGGTCAGGAGTCAAAAGTTATTTTAATTTTTAGATTTCCTGAAGGGAGATGGCACATAAAAGAATGGAAAAAGTTGCAGAAGAGGCAAATTAGTGAAAATGGGGTTGATTTTTGTTTCTATTTCAGTGTTTATTCACAGGCTCTTTTGAAAAATATGGTGGGTATTAAGTGCTTATTTTCAGTCATTTTCAATTTTTATGTTTAAAAATTGCATGAACCATGTTTTTTGTTAGAAACTGTATATAAAAAGTTGCTTCACAGTATGATAAACTTTATAGAAAGCTGAGAAGTAACTTAAATTTTCAGATGGACTGAGTTAAAAAATAAATATTTATTTTTTATTTTGTCTGATGACATTAATTCATTGGCAAAACCTGTAAAAATAGAATTTTTCCAAGTTGTTATCTATCTATATAATAAATGCCAATGTCAGTGTGTTACACTTTTTCAATTAAAGGGACAAAACTCTAACTTTCAATAGCTTCTATTACAGAAATTTTGGATTTTCAAATTTTTGTTACTGCAATTGTTTTCGGTGATATTTTTTATGGGATTTTTTGCGACAAATATTTTTTGTGCAATAACGATTTTTATAACTTGGAAATAAATTTGGGAATAATCAAAATTAATTGCAAAATCCAGCGAAAGTCACCCATGTAATAAAAATAATTGTTTGTATAGAAAGTAGAGACCTACACATATCAAATTGTATTTAAATTAAGTGGTGACAGAAGAATTATCATTGAACTTTTAAAAGGTAAGCTTAAATATTAATGCAGTACTTAAATCTAGCAACTAATTTTGAGTTCTTCTGTAGTTTATTGTTGCCTATTGCATATGGCAGCAGTATGCCTTGCAAGAAGAAATCTCCTCCAACAGAGGACCAGATTGCACTCAAAAGAACCAAGGCTGTAGTGAGGAAAAGAAAATCCTATACAAATGAAAACCCAAATCAAACGGCAGAACTGTCTAGAACTGTTTATGCAATTCATTTTTATGAAACTGACCCATTTTCAGCCAAAAGTTATGCAATAATTCTTTTGGATCTGTTTCCTCATTTTTTTTTTTAATCACAATTTTTCAGCTGCTGTAATCTCTATATTTTTCTCTGAAAAGAATAAATCTTAGGTTTATGACTTCAGAAATTCACTTCCTGAACATAGTTCACTCTAAGCTGTACATATAGGCTGTGCACAAAAGATTAGTTACCAAAAATAGTGCAGTAATTAATAATTAATCCTATAATAATTATACTTATTGAAAATAATCTCTTAGCAAAAACTTTGTTAACTAATGTTGCACAGGCTGTTGTTGATTGCTGGTGGCCTTGTTTTGACAGTCAAATGAAGGTGTTTACTGCTAATCCCCTTTAGGGTAAAAGGGAAGGTGATGTTTCAGTCAACAGCATACAAGAGAAAAAATGAGCAAACAATTCTTCACATGCCCAAAATAAAGAATAAAGTAACATTGTCAAGCAAATTTGAATACAGTTTAATAACAACCATGGTAATAATTAAGTACAAGAGAAATTATATTCTTAGAAGGGTTAGAGAGAGTTTGCAAAAGGTCTAAAGAAATAGTTTGGGAAGGTAAATGTCCATGTATGTACAAATCTGTGCATAATATGTATTTGTGCGAGTGTATGTGTATATATTTATGGATAGAAGTAACTCACTTAGGGACTTTCTTTTTCTACTGTTGATATAGTTGGATGTTCAGGCAAGTATTTTATCTTGCTTGGGTTGTGAGTAAGTGAAGCACTGTGTGTACTCTTGTGTGTGCTCCTGTGTTTACTTGATATGAGTACTCTTGTGTGTGCTTGCTGTGAATATTCTGTGTGGCTCTGGCCTGTTCCTATACAGAATAGAGATCGGCTCCAAATGAAAACCAAAATTTAATATTTTTTTTGTCATGTTCCCATTAATCAAGGTCACGTGGCATGCTTACTGCTACATCTATATGAGATTACACTAAATCTGGATCTAACTAATGCCTTTATCCACTGTGGGACACCTAGCACAGTGGATAAAAGTGTTAGTTAAATTCAGTGTCAGTACCCAAGGAGTGTGAGTTCAATACCTGGTTAAGGTGGTGGAGAACTTGGAGAGGGAAATTAACAGGAGATAACTGATAACTGACATCCATTAGACATGAAACATGGAACTAAAACAGTCTACCCCAGTGAGCGAAATAAAGGGTTCAGTTTGACATTCCAACCACCTGAAGAAGGCTGGAGCGTACAACAGCCAAAATGTTCTGATAAATATGGCAACAAAGATGAGTATAATACTCCAAATGTAAATAGTGCTATGGTGATTGTTACAGGAAAAAATTTTTGGACAATATATGATTTTTGTATGCACTGACTACTGAAAGTTAGAAGGAACATTATTATAATTTTTTTTAAACTAATATCCTCATTGTTGTTGTTTTTATTGTGAGGCAGCTGCTGTATCCACCAGCCTTTCTCAGAAAAGAATGAATATTAAGTTTATGACTTCAAAAATTAATTTCTTGCAGAACATGGCTTGATGGATAAAGTGCTGATAAGTCGGTTTATATTCCTGGGTCATTGTAAAGAAGAATTGACTGTTATGAGTTCTATATTTCCTGAGGTAGGACACCAATTCATGACGAGAATGAAAAGAGGAGTCCCCCATGGATCAAATAAAAGGTTCTGTTCAAAACTGCTAGCTTACCAAATTTAAGCAGCCAATTCAGAAAATCCATCTATACTACATTTTCACCCCTATACCTTAAAAAAACAAAAAAACTGTCATATTCTGATTGTTGGATTTTGGTATGCTTTGGGGAAGAAGTTACTTGTACTAGATAAATGCCCCTGATTGACATATTTGTCCCCCGATGACCCCAGGATTAAATATATATGATCATAAATGATTAAATTCTGAATACAAGGCTTCATCCATATCACATTGAACTACCAGTTCCCATACAATGACTGAAGTTAAGTAACGTCGAGCCTGGTCAGTACCTAGATGGGTAACCACTTGGGAATAACAGATACTCTAAGCTTGGATGTGAAGGTGGTGTAATGGATAATAACTCTGCATTGTAAATCCAAGGACTAATTGCCGATTCTATTTAGGTTCTTTTTATTCATTTATGCACAAATACCTTTAGGAAAGGTATGAATCAACCCATTCCCCCCAGCTATGGGTAAATTAGTAAAACTTGCATCACTAAAATCATTATCTCCAAAAAAATAAAATAAAATTGCATACAAAATATTTAGATTTCAGTATTAAATAACCTATACAGGTTGCTATACCACTAAACAAAAGCAACTAATTTGAATACAAATCAAAATAATGTTTAACACTTTCACTACATTGTATTAGCACTGTTGCCTGGCTGTACTGGCCCATTTTTCCAAAAAAATAGGAAAATCTTATTTACTGGAAAGATATGACTGATGAATATTTCTCAGACAGACACTACAATTTTGGTTTCAGTTGGATAATCTTGAATACAGATTAAGCTAAACAACACAATAAAAATACATCACAAAATTGGTTGCATTGTATGCTACTATATGTCAGTGCTGGTCTGGGAATAGCATTAAGTGTTAGTTGATAACACAAATGCTAGGGCCTGAAATTTCATGGTGTCTTGAAAACATAAGTCAACAGCAGGCAATATAAATGAGATTAACAAAAAGAATTATAAAATTTCATCATGTTAGCATAGATAACTCCTTCAGATGATAAAATCAAAAACCCTGAAAATATTAGGTTGGTGCAAAAATAATGACGTAATAATGTCGTTTTTTGCCATTAAAAAATACATCAAAAAACGACATTATTACATCATTATTTTTGCACCAACCTAATATTTAATATTTTCACTGCTGCATTATTTTAGCCTTGTTGCTAGGATTTGCTGGCCCATTTTGGGAAAAAAATAAGAAATTGGCATCTACTGTAAATAAATGACTATAAAGATGCTGATGATTTCTCATGAGCACCACCATTTTGGTTTCAATCAGATACTCTGAAGTACAGACTAAATTAAAAAACAAGACAATAAAAATGCATCATAAAACTGATTGTATTGTATGCTACTATACGTCTACACAAGATCGGAAATAGCACCGAGTGCTAGTTTATAATGCAAATGCTAGGTACTGACATTTCACGGTGTCTTCTAGAAAACGTATATGTCAACAGCAGGCAATATAAGTTTCATGAAGACAGATTAGTACATTAGTTAGTGTGGCTCTTGAATCTTGTCTTGGGTGAACATTTATAAAAAAATGTTTTTTTACTAAACTTAACGTAGTCTGATACAAGGCCACAGTAGTGGAGTCCAAAGTGAGGATCAAACATGTTTACCAGCTAATTAATGTGTGAGACAGGATTGCACTACAGCAGGCATCATAATTTCGATAACATGTAGTTTAGAAGTTAAAGGCCAATATAAAAATGAAGGCACAAAGAATCAATTGGTGTGTTTTTGTAACTATGATTCAATTGAGATTTTAATATTGGATTTATTTTTTATGACTAGAAATTGTTAATCAAATTACTACATTTTTTTTAAAATATAATTTTCTTTTATGTTGTAAAAAGCATTTAAAATGTTAATATATAAGTTTGACTTTAAAAAAAAAACTTTTCAGGGCCGAGAACGTCAGCAATTTCATGAGACACTGGCATCTTTTCAGAAAGCTCGTAATTTGTCGGAAACGGGTGAGTTTATTTTTTCATAAATCTGACTTTAAATTATCATCTATATAACTCCTATTTTGTTCTCTTATTTACAAGTGACAAACTATAATTTAGATATTGGTGGCATATGGAATTAGTGAATAAAGTTCAAATTCTGGTTGGTACAGTTTTCATTTTGTACTAAAAACCTAGATATTTATCCATAGCTAGGGGGAGAATCTATTCAAGAGGTCTGAGATTCCTAGCATATGCCCCCTCTTAAAGCAAATACACTTGCACTGGCTTGAACACGCCATGCGAATGGATTATGTTCAAATATCCAGGGCTAAGAGAAAATACTCTATGCTACAAAGATGTCTGTAAAAAAACAAACCTGAGCATCATCCCAGACATGTAGGAAGCTGCAGCTTTTTGAATGACAAAGACAATGCAGAAAGGTCTCTTCAAGTTTAAAATGCCATTTACAAAACTGAGGTGAAAAGACAATGAGAGCCCAAAATATGACAGACCGGCATTAAAATGGGTCTGCACAAATTGTGGAAAGGACTATCATTCTTAAATATGCCCATCAACACCTTATGGATACTGTACTGTGCTTTAAACATCATTCAGAGCACAACTCCATAGTCTCCCAAGGTTAACAGATGTCTAATGATTGTAACCCCTCTTAGCTCTATAAGGCAGTCCATCTTGGGTATTTGGCTAGTAACTTGGCCCCATAAAGATTCGTTTTCTTACATTAACATTACTTGGCATAATTGCACTTCTATGCCCTTCAAGGAGTCAGAATGAAAAAAAAAAGAAAAAGAAAAAGAAAAATGAGCTTCTTTTATTGCTTCTTCAGAAAAATATGTGTTTTACTGTTTCATTTGTGGTGTTACAAGCTGCAGGGCATTATAATTTAAAAATATTTGATCTGTGGTGTGAAAAGTGGTATTCACATTTTAGCAGAAAGACAGCCTGCATTTAAGCCTTTTAAGTTATTTTTGGATAGTTTTCCTTTGTCTCCATTAAGATAGAACTGGGAAAATAAAGTATAGTTATTTATGGTGTCATGCTCAGGCACATAATTCTTTAAAGTGGTCAGTTTCTATGTCCCCTCTGTAGTACCAAATTCACTTGCTCTGTATTTTAACATTGACATTTAAGACAAATATTCAACAAATTGGCAATTTTTAACTGGCTGTAACTTTTCAACCATAATATATATATATATATATATATATATATATATAGTTTTTGTTGATCCATATTTTTATTCATTTTTTTTTTTTTCTTAAATAAGAATCAGCCAATTGAAGGGAATTCTTTTCAGTATTTTCTCATGGTTACCTGCCATGCTATGAGGCAGGATACTATTAATGGGGCTAAATATATCACGTCAGGTTGACCAGTTGATGGGAATTAATAATAGCATATCACATTGGGTAAGTCATCAGTTAATGGGTAAGCTATGGAAGAAAGGTTTTGAGAGAAACAAAGTCCAGTATTGTCGTGTTGATAATCTGGAAATGTAGCAATAGTTTTGAATTTGTACTGCAAATATTCTTTGGGAATGATAAACCAAGATTTCATATTTTCAAAATTGTTTTGGCTCAGTAAGAAAAGACTTTAACACAGAGAATTTTGACTATTTTATTAATGTCGACATGTACTATCCAGTGGGGGTCATTCCCCCTCACTTGGGAGCATTTTAGACATGAAAGAGAACATGTCTCCATTGCTTGACGGTTAAGACATGACTCGCTGAAATCTTTCTCCTATCTCCTTTCCCACGATAGCTCAGACAATCAAAATCAACTTTCCATATTATGGCTTGTATCTGATCGCATGGTCAACCTCGGCAGAGATACTTTCTTTAAAAAAATAAGTCTGCTAGAGTATTATTTAACAATCTTGATAAACAACTTAACCATGTCATGATCAGACACACTGTTGTAAAAAGTTTGTATGTTTCAATGTTTTTTTCTCCTTTTAATTTTGAACATGACTTGATTAAATGATTCCTTTTCATAAAAAAAAAGACAAAAAAATAAAAGATGTTCTTTTTCTTTCAGGCAATATTCATCCATTAAAGTACTGACCACAAGCAACATTCAGGACCTTAAGCAAGAAATCCTAACCATTGCTACTCATTTCACCTTTTTGTTGTCAAAGAACAAATGCTTCAGCTTTTAATTTTCTCACATGCAAAAAAGTTGGGTTTTTTTTTTGTTTTTTTTTACCAATTCATACATCTTTTATGATAACATTTGTTTAGACTAATATCCTCATCTTTATTTCTATGAAAGTATCACTGTTGAATGGAAATGTAAGATTGCTAATTTATGTATTAAATTGATGGTTGATTTGGCTGGAGGTTTGTAAAACAAAACATTAACTCTGAGCAAATTATTTAAACTGCTCTCCCCAAACTAAGCTCATAATGTTTTATATAGATATTATTAATATATATCATATATATATAATGATATTAGTATGATCTATATCATATGATATTATATGATGATATATATTATAAGATGACCATGCTGATCCAAATCATCAGGTATATGATAATTTGTAGTCCTAATAATGTTAACAAATTCTCAGTCACCTAGTATAATAATAATGTGTGTTAAATTGTATTAAAATTAAAGTATAGGAGGAAAGCAGAGGATAATAGTCTAAATAAAATTTATGGGTTGAGTACAAAGCTAAGAAGCCTAACTTGTAAGTTCGGATTTCTTTTTCTAAGGTGAAGTTCTAAATTTAATAAGTTTCACCTTCCTGTATATCTGACTCTTTTTTTTTTTTTTTTTTTTTTTTTTTTAACAATCTCAGGATTTGAGCTTGTCATCAAAAGGCACTAAGCAGAAAAATGTCTATAATTTCCAAAGTGCAGACTTACCGATATTAAAAAAAAGAAAAGAAAAAAAGATTGGTGTATATTTTGAATTTTTCTCTTACTTTACTTATTTTAAAAATTTACTTACACTTGTAGAAGTCCTTTACACTTCATCCAAAGAATTGGCTTGTTACCAAATTGTAAAAAAACATAAACATTAACAAGTGCTAAATCACTATTTAGACATTTCAACATCACAAAACTTTTTTTAAAAAAACAAAAAAAACAAAGCTATAACATTCTCCAAAACTATCTTCATCTATTTGATATGCTATCAATTGTATTTTGTTGGCTATTAACAGTTTTAATAACTATATAATTCAACCATATTGTTCCATTGTAAAAAAAAAAAAAAAAAAAAAAAAACTAATTCAAAGTCTTATGATCAATCTGACATGGTTCATGAAAAGAAAATTATTTCTAAGGTTATTTATGCTAGTCTTTTCAATAAGATCAAAATATGACATGCAAGTGTTTTAAAACACTCACAATCAATTTAATGATTATACTGGCCTGTGAAAATCCTTTGTTTTATATTAGTTTCAGCAGTAAAAAATAAGAAATTGAAAACAACATTCTTTTTCTCATTTACTGTAGTGAAAAAAATGCATTAATAATGTGAAAACTTATTGTCTAAATATGAAGCCACTGTTTAGTTCTGGCAATTTTTGTTTCATTTATTCAGTACTTTGACAAAGTGTTTTCCAGAGTGAATGGGATTAAATTGTCATAACTTTAATGTTATATTGGTCTAGTATTTTACAATCTGATTTTTCTTGCTATAATTCTACCTACTTTTCCAAATCTGACCACTTATAGATATTTTCTGTATGAACTGACCTGGTTAGTAAGTTTGTCATGGTCTATCAAAACCATTGTTATGAAAAGCATTCTTTCTTACAATCAATTGTTGAAACAAAATTGTACATTTCATAATACTGAAAAGAGATTGATTTTATTAAAAATGTTTATTAAATGCCTTTCTTTTCAGACCAGCATGTTCATCTTGGTTATACTTAGATTTTGCCTGTTGTACCCTCCAGTCTTTAGGTATCTGTTGTACTTGGTAACCTTCTCAGTATTTTGAATTGTACTGTTTATTTGATCTACAGGGTTAGATTTTTTCCTCATTCCACTTTGCAAGTTTAGGGGGAGTGGGGATCTCTTAATAATTTAATTCTCTCTATTCTATCCCCTTTGTGTTACTTGTCAGTTTCTTCTACTGAATGGGAGCATGTCACTTTATTGCACTTCCTAGGGCCCCAGGGATTGAACTGCCAGGAAACCAGACATGGTTTAACCAATATCCTAATCCACTCAACACCCAAAAGAAGTCCTGAGGTTACATTAAGCATAATGAGAGTATAACAACCAAAATGTCTGTAGTAAAAAGTCTAACACTATTTTCCTGTTGGTTTTGTTCTCTATGGAGTATTGAAAAAAAAAAAAAAAATCCTTTGTTGTTTAAGAAAAGGAAATCAAAAATATCTTAAAATGATGATAAATGTACAAACCATGCAAATCATTCCATCTTATAATGGAGATAAAATGAAAAATAAAACTGATAATATTAGGTTGGTGCAAAAATAATGACGTAATAATGTCGTTTTTTGACGTTAAAAAATACGTCAAAAAACGACATTATTACGTCATTATTTTTGCACCAACCTAATACAAATGAAAGAAATTCCATAGCGAGTTAAGTGACAGATGGCTATAAAAAGGCATTGTTCATTATTTGCAGCTAATTAATTTTTAATAATGCACTGTCTGGTTTGTATCATGTGGCAATCTTTTTTTTTATGGGCTGTGTCCCCCCTCAGCACGTAGGCGATCATGGCTCTCTACATTTCATGTCTTTTGTAGCTCTTAACAGATTTTGTCTTTTTGTTATTTCTTCTAAACCTGTTTCGCCATCCATTTACTTAAGCTCATTAAGTATGTTATGCCATTTTCCTCCATCCCTCAATCTGTCTTGTGAGTATCAAATTTTCCAAGCTCTCTTTCCTTATATGCCCCAGAAATTTCAACTCTCTTCCTGTTGCTAAATATGAGTTACCTTTTTCTCTAAAACCTTGTCATTGATCACATGTTCAATCCATGGTATCCTCAACATCCTTCTGTAGCATATTTCTGTTGCTTCAAGTCTTTTTATCTTTGAGGAGATTGTCCAGCATTCACAGACATATAGGACAGATATGTAACAGTTCAGTATTCATTTCTTCGTTTCTAATGAAGTCTTTCTGTCTCTTAATACTCTACTTAGCTTTTGGAAGGCACCTTTGGTTATCCCGATGTGTCTTCAGATTTCAGTGTTACACTTTCTGTCCATTGTTAGAACATTTGCTAGATGTTTAAATTTTTGTACTTGTTTGATTTTAGCATCTTTAATTCATAATTTTGCTAACAACCATGCATTCTGTGTTCTTGCTTTTCTTCACTACCATATGTTGGAGCTTTTGTGGTTTCATTCTATATCTGCTATCAGTACTGTGTCATTTGCATATCTTATGTTAAGATTGTGGCCACAAATAATGAATCCTGGTTGGATTTCTACTTCTCACAGAATTGCTTCGCTGTATAGGTTGAGTAAATATGGTGAGAAGACATATCCTAGTCTTACATCCCTTTCTATTTTTGTATATCTGCTGAATTCATTTTCCACCTGTATACAGGCAGTTTGCTGCCAGTCTAGGTTCTTGATTATTCTAACATCCTTCTCAACTAAGTCAAAGATTGCTGAGCAGTTCCAGCAGATCTTGGTGATGTATTTTATGCAAAGGCATTAGATAATCTATAAAACACAGGTACACATTGCTCTTTCTGAGCACAAATATTGTTCCTTGTTCCAGTGTCTTTGACGAACCCACTGTTCTTGTCCTATCTTTTTCATGCTCTATTCTTCAGAATTTGGAGGAGTTTTGTTATAGGTTTCATTAGGCTGATTGAGTTCCCATTAGTTTGCACCTGGTTTCTTAAGCAGTTGCTATGTAAATAGAGCTACTTAGGTCTTCTTTATATTGCCAGTTATAGATTTCATTTATTACCAAAACTTTGTTTCTGTTCAATTTGACCAGTAGTACTTTCCACTTCCTTTTTTAATAATTCTGGTCTGTCAGTATTTCTCTAGATTGCCAGGCCTCTTTCATTGTGGAAGAGGATGCAATAAAATAAGTAACCAAGTCATTGGTTTAAGTTTTCCTTAACTATATATAATGAAAAATAAAATCTGAATGTCTATTCATTTATGTGCATTAAATTAAAATGAATAATGCTCAGCCATAACAAATACTCGATGGATACCCCCCCCTGCAAACCAATTGAAGGATTTTACAAACACAAAGCTGAAATATATTAAAGCTTGGTGTATTTAAATTTAAAGAAGAATTTATATTCCTCTGCAAAATGATTTTATAAATAACATGTAAAAATTAATATTTGCACTTGTTGAGAGGCCTTGATAAGATTTGTTTTCAATGCATTAATTTGCATATTGGCCAAGATTTTGGAAAATAACATTAATTGAATCAAATTCATGTTATTTTCCAAAATAAGAGAGGAGAAAAAAAAAAAAAAAAAAGAAATTTTTAATGCATAGCTCACTATTTTTTTTCTTGCTAAAATTGCTTAGTTTATAAATCTAGGGCAATATTTAAATGCATACAAATGCTTTGTTGAAATCAGTTCAGACATTTTAAAGCAGAGGACACCCCCCACACACACACACTACTAATAATAAAGAAATTCCTTTTGGAAATCACATTCAAAGCTAAAATACTTGCCAGTGTAACCATGAAAATTTTTTTTGTACAGTCTTATTTTTTAATCTTAATAAAAAAGATAAAAAATTTTTTTTTGTGTCTTGTTTCTTAATTGATTAACTAATCAGAACCCAGAACCTAGGATTAACAGGATTTGTCGCACATTTGTGTCATTACTGTTAACAGTATTTTTATGCTCATTGTTTGGTTGTTAAAATTATCTAAGAATTTTTATAGAAATGTTTAAAATGTCCGACACTTATATTTTTATAATTTAGTCAACCACTCAAGATACAGTTGTGTATTTGTTTAAGTGTGAATAAATGTAAATTAAATTTGAGTTACTTTGTAAATAAAAACAAAGTAAGAAAATTGAATTTTTTTTTTTTTTTTAATGGCGAGATGAATAATGAAATATACATGAAAACTCCTTTACAAAGAAAAAAAAAATTCAGCATTCTCTATATGTTCAAAACCTTTCCTTTGGTCGTTGGATAGGTAAGAGCCCAAACCTCTTTTTTAGAGTAACTCTTTGTCGCGAGTAAGGGTCATCTGGAGAAAACCTGGCTGGGTGTGCACTGCAGGTTGGTTTGTTTGTAGCATCCATTTTCTAGAAAGAAATAAAATGAAGTTAAAAATCCATATTTAGAAGCTACTGGAATATTTATTTTTCTAGAAAGCATTGTGATTATTATTATTATTATTATTTTATTCACATATTGTCTACTGAAAACTTTTTCATGACATCTTGTCAGCTTGTTCCAAGTGATTAATGTGAGCAAGTCATACACACAACAACTCGAGCTTTCTTTAAATAGAAATTTTAAAACATGAAGGAGTAAATAGGCCAAATTGTATACGTCCACCGACATGATTCAGCACTTAATTACTTATCAATAAGCCGGTAAGAGATGACAAAAAGAGCAAGAAGTTCGATGTTTTTCTGGTCGTTAACATCCAAAAAGGTAGGTTTCTTTAATAATTGTTGATTGGAGTTCAGCATATACATTTACACGGAAATAAGACTATTTTGGAAAAATTTGAAGGGATATAATAGCGCTCGAGTGTTGAAATTAAAATTTACCTTTTCAAGTATGAACCTTTCTAGAAATATAATTTTATTTTTATTTCATTTTTTCCTTTTAGCAACTAGAGATTATTTTTGGTATGGTTAGAAAAAGGACAATTACCAGAATTAATTCTGATATCTCGCTTTGACTACTTCCAATAGAGTTTTGAAAGCAGTTTTTCGATCTCTAGTGGTATGGATATTTTGTTTTTTTTTCTGCATTTTTACACTTACAGATTATATTCAACAAGAATAAATTTAATAACCAGAACTTAAGGCTTAAGCAAATTCTTTCAAGTTTTTCTTTTTAATCATTTTTTAAATAAAAAACAATGTCTTTTCCTGCGCTGCATAAGTTGTTCCTCTCGCCACCAAGAAAATTTTCAGAATTACAACGAAAGTTTCATTCACAAATACTTTACTACTGTAATTTTTTTTTCTAAAATTTACTTAGAATAAATTTTGTTCACAGTAACGTAAATTACATTTTTTACGCGCTATTTTTTGCTTAGGTAGCGCCTAAAATTTATTTATATTTCTTAAATACTAACTAAAATAAATTTTAAACTAAACACCATTATCTTTCAAATAAAACCGAAATTTAAAAAAAAAAAAAAGCATTTGAATTATTTAAATTTAGTTTTTTTAAGAGAGTCTGTAGTGTAGAGACTAAGAGAGTTACGCAGATACTGTTTTGCTTTTATCAAGTTAAAGTTGAGCATAATATTTTTGTCTTTTCCAGCCAGGGAAAGAACATGGCTTCTCGAAAGCTACTAAAACACGCTGCTCATTCGGTTCAACATAAATCACATTGGCTACTTCATTTGTTCAAACTTTTTTTTTTTTTTTTTCTTAGAGTAAGGAAGCTGCTTACAACGAGGACCAATTAACAAAAACAAAACGATTCCGATATCAGTCACATGTATTTAGTGCAGAAATGACATGCCAATACTTAGTGAGCCAGTTTAAGTCTTGACTAGCAATTCAAATAACATCAGCTGTTAAAAAAACGTTAGTAAGAGACATATGCGCGCAGAGTAATGTCAAACAACAGTGAGTAACACTTAGGTTACAATTTCACTTAAAAAAAAATAAATAAATAAATAAAGTTTCCATAAAATTTTTTTAAAACGGAACTCTTTAGGTTTAGATTTGAATTTATATCCATTTACTGAGTGTAGCTTAGTAGTGGCATAAGGCCGAAAGCATAAAGCACCTAAGATCGAACTCACTAACTCAGTCGTAATTGATCTGGCAAGACAAGCTGGCGAACCATTCATTACACCAAGTTGAATTTATAACACGCGCCACGTGGGGAAATGCAACTTCCCCACGTGGGAAGTACTACACGGGTTTTACGATGAGAACGAGATTTAATAATAAATTCGCCGGTAGATATTGTCTTTTATAATTGTTTTAATACGGACTTACCTTAAGTGTGTACACCCGTTGACCTTTTTCGTCAAGATAGTACATAAGAAGCATTTTGACTGGAGTTTTTTCTGTTTGTTTTTCAACCGCACAAGACCAATGTAAAATCCCTTCTGCGACGATCAACAAGGATATTAAATGAAGATTTTATGACTTCCGGAGAAGGGCAGATAATTCTGTCTGGTTTAAAATGTATACCGTTCGGTTTGTTAAAATGTGTAAGTTTTTTGTTTTTCGAATCAGTTGGTTTTAAACTGTTCATAAGTTTTTACTCCACCTTGAGATATTTATTTGCAATTTTTGTGTGCATAAAACTGTAAACACGCTAAAATACAAATCAGAATCCTCAAAAATTAAAATAATTCAGAAAAATGTCTTGTGTAAAAATATTCAGTATATTTCATAATTGGTTTGTTCAGATTAACTGCACAATAATTGTTTTTTTCTGGTGGAGAAGGTAATGTTATCACCATCAAAAGTTGGCAAATTCTTATTTAAAACAATAAATGCTTCCATTTGCATATAAAGATTTTACCATGAGGACATTTAATGTTAGAAGTTGTGAAAGAAAAAAGTAGGAATTATTGTCTTGGGATTTTGATAGTTATAACATTGATATATGTTGCATCCAAGAAACCAAAATCAAAGAACGATTTGAAATTTAAAATCAAGTTAATAGCTATGGAAATATTTTTGTCATCAATATCAAATAGAAGGATAATATCCATTGACATTAGACAAACAACCATAGTATACACATTGAAAAAAGAATTAAAAGAATTATCAATGAAATTCCATCATTCCCCAAAATTTGAAGATCTTGGAAGACCTGCAGCACTTTTGTTAGCATATAACAGGGAAATTTGGAGAACACTGATAAGAGTTCATTACAAAGTTGCTGAAGATGTGAAATTACACTAATTTGCAGTGTGCCTTTATATAAAAAATTTTTTTCTTTCATACCATTTTAATATTTTTATATAAAGGCACACTGCAAATTAGTGTAATTTCACATCTTCAGAAACTTTGTAAGATTATAGACCCTATAAAGAATTGGTTTACAAGTCGGTTTTGATCCATATGCTTGCAATCAAAATTTCCCCTCTTATATAGCAAACTCAGAAAAAGAATAGACATAAGGATAGACTACTCTAAGGAGAAGGGTTACTGGTGTTTTGCCAACCATTCCAATAAATAATATAATAAATAGTGCAAATAAACAATCTAATAAATAAAGTGTTTATTATTTTTGTTTTTAATTCTCAAGAACAAAGAAAATGTATAAATTCACTTTCATATGTTTAGGTTTTATTACAATTCTAATCACTTTTTAAAACAATAAAAATTGCTGGAGAATGAAGGTAGTATCATGAGAAAAATCATCTTTTTGACACTATGTCTTATTGTGGGTACATATATCCATATTTGCCAAAAAAATAATGCTCATAGGATAAAAAGCTCACTCAATTATGTTAAGAATCTATTTTTATGAATGAAATTTCTCTGATTTCTGGGTCATTTAGATAAAATACTTTAAAGAACTCTTTGATGTGGTCAAATGACTATACAAGTGGAGTTCATTTATTTGGGTATTTGTACTCATTCTGACAAGTAAACATACCACAAAAACTCAGCAACTCATGACTGAACTTATTTCAAAGTATTTTTTAATTTCTTACCAGTAAGTCTTTATATTTTTTCCTTTTTAGCCACTGATCAACTCAGTAAAATTATAATAAAATCCTTTTATTTTTTTTTGTTTATTTTGTGATGTCAACAGACACTCATCACCAACCTTTGTAATGTCAACGAATAGTGATCTGAATAGAGAAATAGTATAGTGAGTAGAGAATAGTAGTCTGTATAGTAATAGAGGATAGAGTAGAAATAGCGATCAATTAGACATACACTACCTCCCATATATTTATTTCCGCTATGGTCATGTGATCTACTTAATTCAATAATGGGATCACCTGTGTTTGCTCACTGGCGATCTATGTTCAAACTCAAGTGTCGGCAGTGACACTTTATTCCTATATAAGAGTTTACTATAAAACTTAGTTGGTCTTCTTGTTGTTCCCTTTACTTCTTGTTTCTTTTGTTGGACATGTGACAATTATTTGATAGGCCATTGATTGCACAAAATTATGTACCTATAGTCAAGTGAATATGGACATTGTTTATTTGTTGTTTTATGTTAATTTTTTCGATTCTTTAAATGTTGGTGAAAAAAATAAATAAATTATTATAGTAAAAGTATTATAGAGAATTATATAAACTGATAATAATAGTCTTCTATATGATTCTATACAAACTTTAAAAATAATCCATGTTCCTCTATAATCAATAGTGTGGTGATTATATTCATGATATTATACCAAGGTGCAGGCCCAAGTTTATAGAAGGTAAGCGCTAAGTGCTCAAATGAATTGATCAACAGCTTTTGAAGAGAAAGAAACACACAACCTGTATTATTTAAATATACTTAATATACAAATAGAAAAAAGATTGCAGATAATGTGCATCTGCAGACTTAGGTGAACGGTATCCGGTTATTTTGTCAACAGTCCTTGTTGAAGGAGAATATCTTTCAGTTCTCAGCTAGTTTCTTTAGGTAGTTGTAATTTCTCAATTTAAGGTTTCTGGCCCCATTCCTCTATAACTTGATACTACTAGGCTTGTGGTGAATGAGCAGTATTGCTTTGTGGTACTCAATTAATATAATGGATGAAAAAGAGAACTTTTTTTGTAGTGGGTATATATTCTTTTGATGAGAAGTTATATTTTCCAGGTCCATTTGACCTGCTAACAATTTTGATGGACTTGTATAAATCCAAAGGAATAGTAAGGTATAGAATTTGAATAAAAAATAATAACAAATAGATTGTCAGGACATTTTACAAATGAAAAAAATGAGAAATGAAATGTGAAAAGTTCAAAGCAAATTTAAGTGTCTATAGTTGATTACTCACATTTTGCATGAGCAAAAATAGTACGTCTTTTTGCTATGAAAAGTCATTGAGAAAGAGGTTGAGTCTTTTGAATCACATGCCGTCTGTAAATCGTTAGGGAGTGATAATTCCCAAATCTTGCTGCAGTGGGATTTTATTAATCAGGGGTGGTAATCCAACAATGCTGTAAATACCATGGACTGAACAAAATTTTAGGGAAAATGGACACAAAAAGGACACTTAACATCAGGAAGAGACAGTTGAAATTTCTAAGGAACATAATGAGGAACAGGGTTGGAAAATGTGATACTTACAGGACAGCTTGAAGGTAAGAGCAACAGAGGAAAAGAATGCATAATCTACCTAGCAAACCTGAGTAAATAGATGGCAGAATAGAGTTTTGGAGAGATAACAAACATAAAGACAAACTTTATTAATAGCTACAAAGAACCTGAAAATGTGGAGTGCCATAATCAATAATGTCCTAAAGTGACATAGCATATAGAAGAAGAAGAAGTTCATAACTATCTGATATTTGTAGATGCAGGAACTTGTGTGCAAATAGCCTACTCCACCACATCCTGTAAATGCTTGATTGAGCTCATGACCAGAAGTCTTCAGAATACTCCTCAAATCAATTCTAAGCAACTTGGCTTTGATGGCATAGTGTATTATTCTGCTGGAATAACCCATCATTACTGGAGCACATACAATTTATGAATGGGTGCTGATGGTTATGAAGCAATGCATACCACATAATTATATCTTTAAGTAAACCAACAGATACAACCTATCTGATATGAGCCCACTCCACACCATTATAGAACCAACACGAGCCTTCATGGTCCCTAGTTGACAACTGGGGTCCCTAGACTCATGGGATTTGTGCCACACTCAAATCCTGCTCTCAGACCCAAAAAACTAGAACTTATTGGATTATATTACATGCTACCAGTCTTTCAAAATTCAATTAGCAGCATCATAAATCCAGGTAAGTTGCTGTATTCAGTTCTGTGTTGTTAACAGTGCCACCCTGGTGGGTCATCTGCTCCTATATCCTATAGAAGTTAAATAATGCTGAACTGAGCTGCTGGATATGTGTTTGGTACCTCCTGCATTGAATGCGAATATGATTTGAAGAAGTGTCACTTGTCTGTTACTACAGACAATTCTAGCCAGATGTCTAGTCCCAATCATTAATGACAGCATTCATATTTATGATTGTTATTGCAATATTTTGTTAAAGTTGTTAAGAGTAGAATGAGTGGCCATGGTTAAATGTAAATAAATGGCAGAACTGCCTAACACACATAATTAACAAAGTTCGTAATTAGCAATAGCAAGAAAAAGAAATAAAAAAGGGTCAAAAAATAATATAAAGTAAGCAAACAATATATGCAAAGAAAATTAACAGTAATAAGGTAAAGCAACAGTAGTATGGCAAAAAGTTCACAAATTAAGGATTGGGGGCTGATGAATAAACGCAGTGTTCTGGCTTCAAGGTAAGACGAATTGGGACTGAGATGACACCAAGATCTAGCCTATTTTATTGGTTAGAAAGAAATCCCAGCATGCATTTGTGTGCTTCTGCTTATAAATTGGTGAGGGGAAAGTATTTTGTAATCATACCTAGTATAGACTGGAACCAACTTTAAGTTCAAATATTTCACATTGTGATAGGGGAAATGCTATGGATATTTTATTGTTGTAGAACTTGTGATGAGTTTATTCAATCATTAACTTAAAAATTAAGATTCATCAGAAAATGAAAATAGGTAAACCATGAAATTTTTGCTGGCATTTCTAGTATAAATAGTGCATAACACTAGTGGAAATATAAAAAACTGGTGATGTCCTGTAATAATGAAGCATAGAAATAATGAAGGCATATTGTGGGAAAATTAAATAAAATCAATAAAATAATAATAATGAATAAGAAAAAGAAATACATTTTCCCATAATGCTAGGAGGAAAGGAACTGAAAATATAATTGCCCCACTTGGTTTCATCAAATGCCACTAGGTGGTACTGGTTAAGTCCATATAAAGACAACCATTTTCCTCCTCCTTTCTCTTTTTCACCAAGATGTAGCACAACATGGAAATTACATATGTTTCCCAGGTCCACTGATGAATAAACTCTCTTTCCACTTCCAATACATGGTGATAACATCTGCCTTCCAAAACCTCCACCTTTGAAGTAAATCAACCTTTTCTTTGGTCCTTCCAACTCAGTGCAAAGCTGACTTGAGCACAATCCTTATCCTTACTTACCCAAACTACTGAATCAAGATAAAGAAAACAGACATACCCTAACCATGTTTAAACCTTCTGACAATGAAATAAATACAAACTTGTCTTTGGTCATTCCAAATTTGCACAAGGCTGACTTGAATGCAACCATTATAACAATGCTTATACTTACTCAACCTAACTCCTGGGCCTAAAAGAAAATGGACATACCCAAGAGACATTGAGAACTTTGTTTCACTGTCATTTAAAAAAAAAAAAAGATAATAAATGGTCTGTGGTAGAATCCCAAGTTTTGTATGCTTCTATCTTTGTTTACATATGAACAAACATGCACACATCTAAAATAAACAAACACACGTTTAAATTCCATAATATACAACAATTCTTAATGACATAATAATTAGCTATAAGAAAATATTAACAGATTTAAAACTCATGAACAATAAATCTTTAGTTTTATTTCTAGCAATGCTTTGAATTGAAATTTACTAAAAGTAATTAACTTTTAGTGTTTCTCCATTATTGAACACGTTTGTACAATATGCTGTTTTCTTTTTTGTGTAAGTTTTTTTGTAAATAAGCTGTTTTCTAAGAGAAAAGAAAAAATAAATTGTACACCAGCATTACTGAAAGTGAAACTTGACATATTTAAAAAAAGAAGAAAATTCTGAATGATAGGACATGTTATTCTTCACAAATTATCAAGCAAAAAATAACTGTTACTGAGCACTGATGTGGTTATAAAAGAGAAACCTTCAGCAGGCTTCTTTAGATACAGAAAGACTGGCATATTAGTTATAATAAATAATTATTAAACTTGTTGTGGGTACACTTCTAGCTAGACTAAAAGCAGTAGCAATAATATTTTTCAGAAGTAAATGACAAGTGTAATGAAATGAATGAATTTCAACAAGGTGATGTTTTTGTTTTTATATAAGTAATGAGAGAAAACACACTAGCATGCATGCAAAAGGAGATATTGAAAGTTAGCAATTATGTGAGCAATACGTGTGTGAATAAATTTCAGTTACTAAGGGCAAAAATATAACCATCCTTGGGAACACAGTTTCATGAATGTCACTGTTACAGCATGATGGGTGGAAAAGAGAGAGAAGAGGATGAAGACAAGAAGTGTCCTGTTTTTATAAATGCTTGAAAGTACCACCTAATGATTTCTTGGTAAAACTGGCAACGCTATGTGGGAATAATTCACAGCACAAAAAAGTTCTCAGACTACTAAATTGTGGGATAAACCTTTCAGTTCAATATTGAACTGTGGGGTAAAAAATTGAATAGAAAATTATAAAAAGTGTTTCCACTACAAACTTTCTAATGAGTTTGCTCCTCACTAGGTGGTCCAGTACTGCGACTCTGAGCTAGACTAAGCTAAACTTAGTAAATTTTTACTACTCACCAGAATTCCATATGAATGAAGACAAATAAAATTCAGACTATATTTGAGTTCTGTCAAGCCACCTGCTGCTCATTGAAACAAGTTATTTCCAATGCACTCTCTGAGGAAATTAGCCAGATTATTCATTAAGCCATGATACCCTTTCTTGAAGTAATAATTATATGATAATTTATTGTAATTTTCTGAAGGTCTTTCCAACAGCTGTTGAAATGGTCTGTGATCAGTCTAGTGGTAAGTTTCTTTATTTCAAATTGTTCAACCACTTTCAACAATGTGAGTTTTAATGCCCCTTCTTGATCCCTGCACCAAAACACTAGGTATTTGAAAGATAGACACATGTCATTTTCTTTTTTTAATACTTTATATTTGCCTTTTATAGTTAAGACCACACCTGCATAAGATTAGTTGTTAATAAGTATAGCTTAGTTTTTGGCACAAGGCCATAAATATTGGGCATCCAATGAGAATCAAGCTCACTACTCAGCAGTAATAGACAACCAGATAAGTGTCTCTAACCATGAAATGTACTTTGTCATATGATTCCACAATAAGTAGTTACATAGTGATAGGTGTATTCATTCAATGTCATTTTACAAATATGAATAATGTACTTGATCATGCCATCTACGACTCCCTTTAGTCAAGCTACGTTGCTGATATATTACAAAAGTCATTTACTTTCTTTAATTATATCATGTTACCAAATTTGTGAGTTTTGTCCTTTGATCGTGCTATCTGTGACTGTAATTAGTCATGTGACATTATTGAATGTACTATTAGGTTGGTGCAAAAATAATGTCGTTTTCTCACATATGTTACTATGTGAGAAAACGACATTATTTTTGCACCAACCTAATATAATAAACAACATAATGGAATTACTCTTTAATCTCAGCTCCACATTAGCCAAATAAACTTAACATAATCTCATAATCTGTGCTTCTTACCCTCTCCTATTATGTCCAACCTTGTTCAATAACCCTCTAAGTGGCTCTTAGGTCTTATGTTGGGTGAACAATAGTGTAAAAGAAAAGAAAACCAATGAAAGTTCTTTACTAAGGAACCAACTACAAATATGTTGAAGAAAATCTACCCAGAATTTTGTTACTTGTGTTGGGCTCAAAACAATTTTGGAGGCCAGTTTGGCCAACATGTACATACACACACCCACACACAAGCATGCAATGGAAGGGAGACAGCTAGCAGTCACCGACTATGTCTTTTGTCCATGAACTCACAAACATATTAGGCTGATGGTCATAAAGGAAGTCTGTTCACACATTTCACAGTGAACTAAGAACACATAATTACTTGATAAAACAAACTTCACTGCAAAGAAAATTGAACGTTTTATTGAATTGTATATTTCTGAAAAGAATATATAAATATTATTTCAACTGATGTTCTGCTTCTGCCTTTCATCCAGAAAATAACCTTTTTTGTGTTTCATTTAAAAGACGTGTTGTTGTTGTTAAATGTTTGGAATCAAATAGCAACAATAACCTGGGTAGATGAATACCAGCAAATACACACAAACCTCCTGGACCTACTAAAAGCAGAAATCATAAAGAACTAATGTAACAACCATAAACTTACCAACTCAGTTAAGTTCCATACCTGAGACATGCTTGACCAGGCAGAAGATTTTCCTGCAAAAGTTTACCATTTATTTCTGCAGTAAACTGGTTGCCAACCAAAGATAAAGGACTCAGTCTGTCCTGCTATTCAACCCATAGCTGGAGGGAGAAGAGATGGATCCATGCATTTCCCAAGGGTATTTGTGTGTAAGTGAATGTAACAAACCTGTATGGAATTGGAATGACAAAAAATTAAACGATCTTTGTTCATAATTATAAAATTAAAAAGAATATACACTACTATCAACGAATAAAAATTCAGCAAATATTTTTTGTTGTTCTTGGTCTTATTTGATTTATATACCCCCAAAATGTTATTTCATCTGAAGAAGTACTTGAATGTTAATGGCCCTTCTCAAAACTATAGTAAATAACAAAATATTCATTGTTTGAGTGAATATTTATATCTTATCTAGGAATGTAATCCAGTTATTTCCAACTAGCCTCTTGTTTTTTTTTTGTTTTTTTGAGTAGCATATGTTGAAATATCTTTTTAAAATCCTATATCACCCACCAAAATTTACAGTTTTCCAGAATTCTCTGTTTGGTTACTCACTGCCCACCCAACAGTTGAAATCACCCACTGGTGGGCAGTATCACCCAGGTTGGGAAACCCTGCATTAAATGTTTACAATTGTTATGAATCATTTAATTAAAAAAAAGGAGAAATAAGACACTATATGGAGTGAGAAAGCAGATTTGTCATTGTATTCTAGAAACCGAAGCAATCCTCATTCAACTTATCACTCTTGAATAATGCTTTTTAATTTCTCAGCTGTGGTCAGACTGAATGAAGACAATTATTGAAGAATAATTCAGGACAGCAGGGTGCAGAGTAACTCAGAAAGGTAGAAAGATAATGATCTTGCAAGTGGCATAAAAAACTGGTCAATGTTTATGTTTCACAAATTAGACATGAGATTTTGATTACTGAACATGATATTAGAGTGAAGAGTTTAAGGAAAAGGTTTAGACGCAAGTTATAATGATAACATTTATTATCATTAGAAAAGCTAATCCACACATAGGACCCTCCCCTACATAGAATGTGTAGTGTGACTTGCCAGAGGGACCCGTTGTTGACACAGATAATAGGTGTCCATTTCATCAGAACAGGTCTGAGATTCCCTTCATCTGGAGCTGGTCATTTGGCCTAGGAGAAGGTCTCAGGTCCTTGTGTGAGTGTTTTTTCTTTACGCCAGTTCTTGTGTCTCTGAACTTCGATAGTCATCATGTGGTTTTCTACTTCTATGTAGAAGGAGACAACCTTTTCCACCAACCCAACAAAGAGAATATGAAATAAATTTTCGATTGTGGAAAGATTATATTAAATCACCTGTTAAGTCTGCTGCTAGGAATGTCAGTTCACTATATCATATTAGATAATTTTTCTCGGCAGACTCTATTTTGCAAATTTATAAGTCTAGTATTCATTCATGCGTTGAATATTGCTGCTACATTGGGTCTATGCTTCTGTGTTATATCTATAGATTCTTGACACAATCCAAAGAATCTCGCATTTCAGCTTCAGTTACTTTTCCACCATCATAACGTAGTTTCTCTTTGCCTCTTCCATGGCAATTGTTCTGATGGGCTTTCCTTGTTAGTACCTTGATTTCATGAATTTAAGCATACTGGATTGGCAGTTAGGTCTCGTAATTTCACTGTTGAAATTGCTAGTTGTAACCATACTAACAGTTTCTTCTAGTGAACTTCTACTCTTCTGGCTTCTTGCTTTCCTATTAACTATGATCGTCAAAAATTTAAAAGCAGCATCAATCAGCCTACTCTGTCTCTTTGAATTCTGTTCTTTTATTGTCCTCTTTGTTTCTTTCCCTCTCAATAACCCTTTGCATCCTCTCAGCTTTTACTGCTTTACTTGGGGTGAAATGATTATAAAAAAAACTTTGTCTTAGAGCAACCTTTATTTTTCTTTAATCACTGAACTTGCCAATGAGATATTTTCTGTTTTTAACAAATTTTATATTCTAAAGATCATTCCTAGAACAAAACAATCAGTATATTAATTCAATTATCAATTCAACTGTCAATAATGAATAATGTATAATTATTGATCGTAATTAATTGAAAATTCTTAATTGTATAAGCATCCTATTATAATTGGGCTTGTCCCTCCCTTCATTAGTTAGCATGACTGTTATGTTCTTGCCAATACCTCATAAATAATTATTCTATTTTGATCACATGTAAAGAGGGGAAAAGACACTACTCGGTTTCAGTGAGAAAATGAAAGCAATAAAGTAAGAAGGGAAGATAAAAGTATTTAACGATTGTTTCAGTAAAATGGAAAAAGTTCTCAATTCCAAATCTCTTCATTTTTACCCACCTCTTAAAATAACGACTAGCATTCATATTTAAGACAATCATAATATTTCAATATTTTGTTAAAGTTGTTAAGCTCAAATATTTAACAATGTGATAGGGTAATTTCTATGGATATTTTATTGTCGTAGAACTTGCTATGAGCTTACTCAATCTTAGAATCTTCAGAATTAGGATTCATGAGAATATCAAAATAGAAAAACCGTGAAATTTTCATGGGTTAAAACTAGTTTTATATAATTGCCTTACCAGTATAATATATAATTAGGTGAAAACACAAAAAAAGTTTTGATTGAATGATTGATTTGTTTTTTATGGTTTAACAACCCTTTGTAGGTAATTTAAAGCCAAAACATATTTTGGGATTTTGTGAGTGAATATTGCATTAACAATTTTTTCAAGAATAACAATGATTTTTCCAAATTCAAGTCCTACTGTTTAATCTATAACTGGGGGGAGGAGGATTGATTCATAACTTTCCCAAAGGTATTTGCGCATAGGCGAATGTAACAAGCACAACTGGGATTCATACTTGGCTCTATGAGCTGATATCCATTACACCCACCCACACATCTTGTGTCTGTGGGAAAAGGAATAACTGGCTACTCTCAGGTGCTTCGTAGAAGTGGGGTTTTAATAATTGGTGGGGGTTGGAATTTTCCTTAACAGGCAATAAACAGGGTGTCTTAATAAAAGGGGGTGAGAAAATCATTTAAAGGGTCAAAATGTTTGAAATTAATGGGGTCAGAAAATATCTTAAAACAAAAAAATAAAATGAACGTTCCTGTTAGGCATTTAATAGTATGAACATGGTAAGAAAAAAGAGCCAAGATTGTTACCAGCTTAGCTAGAACAGTGTGAAATTGAATACTGTTGTCACTTTTGGTGGTATAAAATCATTTTTGTATTTTCAGAAGACAACTTTTTGGAGTTCAAGTACAACTTAAAAGAAAGGGCAGTAAAACATTTGTGAAATCAGGATGTAACCATCTTATACTTTGATGGAATAAGGCAAATATGGTCTATAGAAAAATATCTTTGTATTAACCAAAAGAGACCCCTTATTTCAAAAACATAAAATGATATTGGGGCAAAAAGTAAAAAGCTCAACTTAGGGTGGATATGGTATTATTTCCCTTCAGGGGAATTGTTTGTCACTCTAGGTTCTTTGGCTTGGTCTGCCCAAGAAATTATTGTTCCACTTTCTTTCTCTTGTCAGTTTTAATTAAGCCTCCCATTAATCAGAGGTCATAAGGAGAAGACAGTTTTCCTTGTATTATAGTTTCATCCAATACTTTATCTTGCTGGAATGTAAATTTCCAAAGCAGAAGACAATGTCTAAAATTTAACTCATTGGCAAAATACTTTATCAAGTATTTTCTGATTCAGTTAATTATTATTAGTTGATTATTAATAACCTGCTACTATTTCTATAGTTGGCTCTGTGTTATAGCTGTATAAACACAGGTATAAATTCATGAAGGAAAAAGTGCATTTAGGGTTAATGTCTATTTCATGAGGAAAGATAGACTGGAGAATTTAACACCACTCCATATGAAAAGCATGTAGAAACAGTGAATTTGTGTGAGCAGATGGTAGAACAACGACAAAGAAAAAGACAGGATGTTCTTGAGTGTTATGATCACCCATATCTTAATAGAAAAAAAAAATGTTAAGGAAAATAGGAACAAAAATGAAAACTGTACTTACAATCAGAAAGAGACAGCTGAAATATATAGAGCACATAATGAGGAAGGAGGGCCTAGAGAATTTAATACTCACAGGACAAAGAGTGAGTAATCTACATAATCAGTTTGTGCGAATGGGTGTCAAAATAGAGTCAAAGAGAAATAGTAAAGGGTCACAAACTACTTAGAGCAATAAAAAACTGGATGTTGTGTAGAACTATGATTGCTCACATCGAGAAAGTATTTGGCAAATAAAAGAAATGTGTTTCATTTAACCAATCTGAATATGTGTTTATACCTCTTTGTTTAAAATATAGCCATATATACATATATGACTGTGTGTTTTGGTTGACCAGAATTAATCTTGTGCAAAGATAGGTGGGTCTTGCCTGACAAAGGATCTGTGGTTTGTTATGTTTTGAGGCAAGATTTTACCAGACCAGATGCACTTCCTGACATCCAACTCAGATACTCATGGTAGTCCAAGTACACAGTGTTTTTATCAAGACATCATCTCTAGGATCATTGCCAATCGAGGCTTGAGACTCCACCCGGGTGTAACGATATCAGTATCTGCTGATATCTTGTTAAAGGAAAAAACATCTGAAAGATGTTACAGAAACTGTTTTGACAATTATTGCCTAGATAATTATCAGTTAAGTGAAGTGGACCTCACGGGGATCATGTCAAATGATCCTGACAAAGAGGTCAATGATTCTTTTATTTTACATAATACTTACATTTAAAATATTTTTACAAACACAACAGTGCTTCATGTTCAGAGATAAACAATGACAATTTTCTCATAAAATATTTCAATGATTTTTTTACATCTTTCTTCTTGTACTGTTATTACATATTTATAATCTATCTTCATTTGTTCTTGAAAACACTTATCTTTTAATTTCAAAAAAGAATATAATCCAAAGTGTTAATATTATATGGGAGTAGATAGGTTCGGAGTAAGAATAGATTGTTTTGCAGACTGCCCTGTTCATACTCCTCCCCAGTCTTTTGAACAGGAGTAGAAGTATATCCTGTCGAACAATCACGTGATCAAGATAAACACTCAGTTGTGGAGCAAGCTGAGGTAAAAAGTAATCCAACCTTGAGGAAGAGAGCTATTTATGGTGCAATGGAGCATCTCATTGTGCTAAAGTGGGATAGTCCATTGCTTGGGCTGTGATTGGCTGCTGGTACCTGAGTGGAGGTATTTCTATATAAATACCAGCTTGATTCATCAGTTAGTTTGCAGGGTTTGTATTGACCGCAGCGAGGTCAGCGCCCGGCCTTCGGGCTGGGTTGCGACCGCGGCAAAGTCTAGTTTGGACCATATCAGGACATGCTAAGACAAGCTAAGACCAATTTGGACTAAAACTTGATTAAGCTTGGACATGTTATGACCAATATTTGACCAGTGACCCTATGCGGAAACGCTCGGGTTTCCCACGAAAAACGACCTTGTGTCACATCTTGACCTCGTGGGAGTCAAGTAAATACCGCAGGGTTTGTATTGACCGCAGCGAGGTCAGCCCCCGGCCTTCGGGCTGGGTTGAGACCGCGGCAAAGTCTAGTTTGGACCATATCAGGACATGCTAAGACAAGCTAAGACCAATTTGGACTAAAACTTGATTAAGCTTGGACATGTTATGACCAATATTTGACCAGTGACCCTATGCGGAAACGCTCGGGTTTCCCACGAAAAACGACCTTGTGTCACATCTTGACCTCGTGGGAGTCAAGTAAATACCGCAGGGTTTGTATTGACCGCAGCGAGGTCAGCGCCTGGCCTTCGGGCTGGGTTGCGACCGCGGCAAAGTCTAGTTTGGACCATATCAAGACAAGCTAAGACCAATTTGGACTAAAACTTGATTAAGCTTGGACATGTTATGACCAATATTTGACCAGTGACCCTATGCGGAAACGCTCGGGTTTCCCACGAAAAACGACCTTGTGTCACATCTTGACCTCGTGGGAGTCAAGTAAATACCGCAGGGTTTGTATTAAGTTACAACCTGCTTTATTTTTGTCTGCCAGCTGGACGCTAGCTGGGACTCTACACCGGTAAGTGCTGTTTATTGTCTTGTTATTCTACATATCCCTTGTTTCATGTTTAGGATTGGGTTTCCAATTCCTTCTAACGTCTTTGCATTTTTTTTTACTTCTAGTAGACGCCCTCTGTGTCTTACTGGTTCATTCATATTTATGGCTTATCAACACTTTGCAGGTTATTTAAAGCCAGAAAATATTTTTTTATTGTAAGAATTTTTTTTTTGAGATTTAGTGATAAAAGTCTCACAAATCAACCCATAGCTAGGGAAGAGTAGGTGGATTCATACCTTTCCCCAAAGGTATTTGCACTTAAGTGAATATAATTAATCTAATGGGAAATGGAACTCAGCTCTCCAAATTAACAATTCCTAGCTATTATCCATTACACCATCCACACATCCAAGCTTACAGCACCTTGTATTCTCAAGTTGTCACCCACCAAGGTACTGACCAGACTCAACATTGCTTAATTTCAGTGATCATATGGGAGCTGGTGCATCAATATCAGCCCCAAAAGGGCAGATGTCAGAAAAGAATGATTAATTACGATCAAAGAGTTGCAACTGTGTTTGCGCTATCAGCAAGGAATTAACTTGGAACTCAAAATCCAGAACTGTCGGCTTATAAACTGCCATCAATCTTTGAAATGATATCCATTGCTTCACTATTTGCAAGACAGGAAAGGAATAAGTGTTTATTTTCTTACAACCCTCTTTTAGTACATAATCTTGTTGATAAGCAATGAAAACTATTTTTGTTTTAATCTTTTTCATTTTTTTTTTTTTTTGGTAGAAGTGATAAGGAGAGAAAGATTTGGTTGTCAAGGATTATTATATATACTGGAGACTATCTTGTGACAGTCATTAGTAAAAATGTTTCTATATCTGGTAAACTTTAGAATGAAACTTCTTTACTAAAACTACAGGGTGCGATGGATAAATTGTCATCTAAATTATGCAAAAAATGAAAATAACACTGATATTTCATTTTAACAAATATATTTACCAAAATTGCACAAAGATATCTTGAAATACTAAAGAGTAAATTTATTCAATAAATTCATCATTGGCTTCAACCACGGCCTCTAGACAACTTCAGAATCTCTTGCAACTCTTCTGGACACTCTCCTTGTTCAATTTGGTGAATGCTGCCATAATCTTTTGCCTTCAGTTCATCTTTGGTATTACAGGAAGTTTTTTGTTCTCTCACCCAACTGTGCCCCACACATAATAATCAAGGGGGTTGTAGTCTGGGGAGTTATGTGGCCAGATGTAAGGGGTGATGTAGTCATAGAAATTGTCTGGCAGCCATGACTGGATTCTCCTGTTTATGTAACATGGTGCAGAGTCCAGTTGCCAGACATAGGGTCTTCCAGCAGCCACCCTTTTGACCCAGGACAGCACTACCTCCTCAAGGGACTTGATGTAGGCCTCTGTGTTGAGTCTGAGGCTCTGTGGAAAGATGAATGGAAGCATAGTATTGCCATCACTAGTGATCACACCAAACACCATTGTAATCACCATTAGACTCATCCAACTCTTTCCGAATCCTCTGCACTGTCCACAGATTGATATCCAAACACTTGGAAATGTTCATATTGGAGCTTTCAGTGTGAATACCAAGAAGTTTCCAAATTTCTGGTAGAGGGAATTGTGTCATAGTGATCTTTGTCTCATAGATGATGCCCATCTGACCCTACTATACTGTGCATTTGACAAAATAAAAAACGAACAACGTGCATACATGAAATTAAAAATATAAAATAGCGACAATTTAGACATCGCACCCTGTAGTATATAATCCAAGTGCATAATTTCCTTGTTATAATCTGTTTATAAATGATTGAATGAGCAATATATCCTCTTCTGTTGTAATCAACTGAATACCCCTTTGACAACATTTGGTAGGTTCTTAAACTTGCTATAATCTGATTAACAGAAAAAATAAAACTATTAAATTGTCAAGTGTACTATATGCCTTTACAATTTAAAATAATCAAAATGATAAATGTTTTTCTATAATTAACTTCACTGAGATATTTTGAAATCTGCTTATACCAAACCATCTCAGGTTACTCTAATATACGATATTAGTAACATGAAACTCATTACTACCTGCCATATGGTTGAGTCATTGGCATTTCTGGTGAGGAGGTCAATGGCCATCTAGCACAATCATGTAGACTGGCCTCCATAGATATAGATGCAGGAAATGCAAAGAAAACATGGCATCACTGGGAAGAGGGCTTCATAGTCTAAAGTCAACAGCCAAGTTGGAGTATACCCCTAATAATGGAATCAGTTACCACGTGTCCATGACTAAGACAAACCTTCAAGTTCAAGGACATCAGCTGTAGTTTCACTTAGAGACAAATGGGTTCCGCCTGATATGTTTTGCCAAGACATGCTACACGTGAAAGAATACCTCCCCAGTATTAAACCCAGATATGTGGAATCATCATTTTTATAAAATGCTTGCACATGCTCAATACACTCAGGTTTGGGTTTTATTGTATTTAACAAAACTTCAACACCATAGTATTATATCATATGAAGGTTTATCAATTTTTACCACAGTCAGGTGAGAGAGTTCCCTTGGCCATTGTCACAATGAAGAATCCTTTTTTTAGTATATATTGTGTAAAAGTTCTTTTTCTTTGTGTTATGTCCCTTCAGGGCATTAGCTATCATGGCTCTCCACAATTTCCTGTTCTTTGTACTGTTAGTAAATTTTGGCTTTTTGCAATCTCTCCTAAAACCTGTTCTGCCATACATTTACACAAGCTTCTTAGGTTGGTTTTCCTCTTCCCCTCTTGCCTTCAGTCTGTCCTGTCAGTGTCAAATTTTCCAAGCCATCTTTCCTCACTATGTGCCCTATAAATTTTAACTGTCTCTTTCCAATATTAAGTATAAGTTTCCTTTTTGTTTACATTTTCTTTAAAACTTTCTAAAGTTTTCTCTAAGCTTAATAGTAGTGTCAAAAGAAAAAATATTTTTTTAACATACCACCTTTTGTGAGTATATTTCTTAAACTTTGCCAAAAATTCAAAAGAAAAGTTTAGAAATAATCTTGATGAAACTAGACACATAATACTGTCGACCTCAATAATGAATACAATTGAAAAGAATTTATCTAAACATAATATAAAATTTGTTGCAACTACTTCAAAAATATTAACATAAAATAAAATAATAACAGCCTTAAATTCTGAAGCAGGTATTTACAGAAGAGATTGTAAAAAAATGACACAAAAATACATGGGTGAAACATCTAGGAATTTAAATAAAGATTGTATGAACACAAAAGGGATCTTTTACACTGAATGCATTACTCCTTCATTGTAATATGGCAGACCATAATTTTGTCTTAATGCAGTTTTATTCAAAAGAGGATGTAATTTCTTGAGGCAAAAATCTATTGAAAGTGTGAAATACGTCTCCTTTCATAACAAACTAATGCTATGACAGCAGAGGATATTTAAAAACAATAACAATAAAAAAATAAGCGGTATGAAGCTGAATGAGGTTAGTTAGTTTATATATCTATATATGCATATATCTAGATATATTGGATGGCTAAAATTTTGCACAAATTTAAAGCTAAGCATCAGGATTCATACCTTTCCCAAGGGTATTAGCATGTAAGGGAATGTAGTGGATTTGACTGGAATTTGAACTCGGCTCTCCGATTCCTCAATAAATGTTAAAAAAATTAAAAGAAAAACGTTAAATTCATTACCTTATGTTATTTAAAACATATACTGCATTAATTAACCCCAAACTGAAATAATTTAAATAATAATTTGCATTTAAAAAAAGAAAAAATTAAGAACATCACTAACTCACTTTTGTTTATTAGACATTGAAGTGTGTTGCTTCATGTCCTCCATAGCTTGACTGATTTTTCAGCTAACTTGATGAATATTTATGAGTGTTCTTAAATTTAAAAATTTTGAAAAACCAATAACATTTTTGCTCTTGTATAGAAATACATGTTACAAAATAAAATCCTTGCATTTGCCTTTAGAGGATGAAAAACATCGGTTGAGATAAGTTTTCCTTTTGTCTTTATTCACATTATCCTTTTACAGATGTACTCTATCTGAAATTTTCACACACACACACACATATATATATATATATATATATATATATATATATATATATATATAGGATAATGATATATTAAGTATAATTTTAAGGGAAAGAAGTATGACAAAGTGGAAAAAGTTTTTGTGTGATGCATTTCATCCTTTAGGATTTCATCAAACTAAATTTGTTTATGTTGGTGTGACTACACATGTGCATGAATGAGACACTGGGAATTTTAAATTTAATTTTTTTTTCTGATGAAGTTCTAAAGGAAACACAAAACTCTTTGACAAACTACTGATTTGCAGTGTTCTTATAGAAAGTCATCCAAAGATGTTAGATCTGATGATCTGGGTAACCATTCAATTCGTCCATATTGTCCAATATGTATATGTATATATATATATATCCATATTGTCCAATATATATATATTCATATATATATATATCCATATATATATATCCATATATATATATATATATCCATCCATATTGTCCAATATATATATATATATATCTCCATATTGTTCAATATATATATATATCCATATATATATATATATATATATATATATATCCATATATGAAGAAAAATATACGGAAAAAAAACAAACAAAAATCCTAATATGCAATTATGCTGTTTTAATGTTAATATAATTGCATATTAGAATTTTTGTTTGTTTTTTCCGTATATTTTTCTTCATACTGTCGGATCTATATCCATATATTTGCTTACATATCCATATATATATATATATATATATATATATATATATATATATATCCATCCATATTGTCCAATATATATATATATATATATATATATATATATATATATATATCTGACAAAGTAGAAAAAAATTTTGTGTGATGCTTTTCATCCTTTAGGACTTTATCAGACTAAGTTTATATTTACGTTCATGTGACTACATATGAGCACAAATGAGAAATTTTTTTTTCTTTAATATGTGTTTTGGTTATATAATCTCGCTGATTTCATTTAGATTCTTTTTCTTTTTGTTTTAATCACTTTTGTAATTAAATTTTCCACATTGTGCTAATAGAAGATCTACCAAGAATGGTGGAATAGTGTAAGAACCTGGGCACAAATCTAATGATTAAAGCACCTTCTTAACATTTTTGTCTTTGTAAATTGTTTTCTCTTTTAATTAGAGTAGCATTTTTAAATCAAAATCGTGGTCAGCCTTGTTACAGTGAGCATCTAATGCATTGTTTTGTAAGAGGTCTCTTTTGTATTCATATTATCTTTTATTTAAATGCCCTCAGCTTTCTCTTTGTGGCAATTGTTACAGGTAATAGGAGGACAAACTGGGTTCTATAGCCTTGGGAGAAGGTAACTCTGAATTCAAAAACCTGCCTGGAGTAGGTTGGGCTCCATTGGGTTCCATCAGGCTATTTTGCCCAAGAAACACCATTTCTACTGTGACTGCAGTGTATATGGTGCCTCTACGACCCTGATGGGTCCTGGGATTTGCGATTGCAATGCAATTAAATTCCTCCCTCAAGTTTTAGCTTATTATTTTGTTTTGTATTAAGTCTTTTATTGTTTTAGACATAGTTGTGGATAATTGTATATTGAGTTTAGATAAATTCTTTTCATTTGTAGTTATATATTTGAGCATGCATAAGTATTTAAGAATATCAATGGACAGGCATTTTAACATTTATATAGGCACTCATTCACAAAAAATATTTGTGAATGTATACCCCAGGGTATTTTTGTTTCATTTTTGTAGGATGTAAGGTTGCCTTGCTTTATGATTCAAAAATTTCTATTTTGGGGAAACCTTCCTTCCTAAGCCGGAAAGAGAAATTTCAACTTAGGCAGTAAGATCTCTGTTCTTCCACACTTCCCATGGTTATAGTTTATAATTCCCATAGTTGCTGTTGAATATTCCCACACTCATGAATAAAAGAGAAAAGCAGTGGAGCTTATTCGTTTTTATGAATGGATGATTAGCTGAATAGAAACACTGACTGCTTTATATTGAAACATTTGTGTAGGAAAAGTTTAGCAGAAAAAAAGGATAGAGAGAAAGAAGGAAAATATAATCTTTATTTCTTCTGTTTTGCTTCTTTCCTGTTCTTCCCCTGAGCTGAACCGTTTGAGACATCATCAGCAGGCAAAGGTTTCCAGCTTATTTTTCTTTTTTAACAAAATATTTTATTCATATAATTTCATAGCATCATTATTCAGAAAGCACAGGTGGTGTAATAGTTATTGGGCTTTCATGTTGAAACACTGCTTCTCATATGACCACTGAAGTTAAGCAACGTCGAGCCTGGCCAGTACCTAGATGGGTGGCTGCTTGCAAATACCGGGTGTTGTAAGCTTAGATATGTCGTTGTAATGGATAATAGCTCAAAATTTGAAATTTCCAATTTTTTTTTTACTAATGTTCACCCAATACAAGACCCAAGAGCCACTCAAGGTAGAGGGTTCCTGTGTAGATTCATATTAGCATAGAAAAGGATAAGCGTTGGGAGTAGACTACAGAAGTAGTCTATAGAAAGAACTGGAAACCCAATCCTAAACAGAAAACAAGGGATAAACCTCTATTCCTGTTCAAAAGATCAGGGAGGAGTGTGAACCGGGTGATTATGTGGTCATTATATTCACTTATGAGTAAATACTATTGGGAAGAGGTATGAATCCACCTCTTCTCCCCCCAGCTATGGGTTAGTAAGATTTGTATCAACAATTCATTATTATCTCCTCAAAATTCATACACTAAAATATTTTCTGGTTTTAAATAACCTACAGAGGGTTGATAAGCCATAAAAAAACAAATGAATTAATCAGTTATCAGTATGAACATTGAAATTGACAAAACAAGTTCAAACCCTAGCTGGAGCAGTTTGTGTTCTCTTTGCACTAATGCCCTTGGGAAAGGCATGAATCCACTTCTTTTCCCAGTTTTGAGTAAATAGTAGGCAATGTGGTCCTATAAAAATTCACTTGTTGTTGAAACCACAACAGAATCAATTGTTGTAATTGCAGCTGTAAAAACAAATCAATCGATTTAATAGTTATTAGTATAGAGATTGAAATTGATTTGTGAATTTGGTGGCATAGTAATTCAAACTCTGAGCCAATTTGTACAGATTTAGACAGCAGAAACAGAGCAAGCAACAACTAAGTAGTATTAAAAAGAATAAAATATCCCCAGATGTGGAGAGTGGAATGAGAACAAACATAGATTAAATAAAAGATTCAGTTTAAAACTGGCAAATTCAGTGAAATTGGTTAGACAGAACTATTTGGGAGCCATTGATGGTTGTGCTAGCACACACTCACAAGTCATCGTGACTGAAGCTTTGAGTGGAATGGTCTTGTTCAGACTGTTGATCATGCCAAATAATGCATTCTTTCCCAGAAACTGTAATTAAAGTCTGCTCAGCATAGTTGCAGTATAAACCAGAGGTGGGCTCTATAGGTATTAAAGAAATACAAACGTGCCTGAGTAGGAGTCTGCAACAGGGATGGGCTAACTGCCCTAGTAGACAAGTATACCCAGATACAAGTGGTCAGCCATTATAATATTTGATTTTAACATAACTAGTGATATACTCATTACAAGGCACTTATCACATTTTCTTAACATTGTAAAAAAAAGATGACTCTGCATTTGCATTAACCTTAATAAAACAGTGAGAATGAATTTAATTACACTATTTACATTGTTCAGACTGTTGTCCTCATCTTTATTGTCATATTCAATACATTGCCCATATTCAACACATAGCCCAGTGGATAAAAGGCATTGGTTGATGTAATCCAATGACTTGACCTAAAGAATTGTGAGTTGGTCACAACAAAGGTAAACCAAAAATTGGGGAGTTGAGTTACTAAAGAGAATTAACTGAAACTGAAACATCCAGAAAAAGGCATGGCATGTGGAACTAGAACAATGTACCCCAGTGTGCTAAATAAATGGTTTGGTTCAAAATTCCACCTGAAGAAGGCCGGGGTGCACAATGGCCGAAACGTCATGAATATGGCAATAAAGATGAGGACAACAGTCTGAACAATGTAAATAGTTGCAATACCTCATCTCAGAAATATCGGCAGATGTAGTGAGAATGAAATTGTCAACAACATAAGCTTATGCAAGGTTTTTTATCATATAGTTTAATTTATTAAGAATTATGCTTGATATTGTAGGATATAAACTTGTATATTTTACGGCCAGTAAGTGAAGCACAAACAAGAGACACCTACAAATAAATCTTACTTAATTCAGCAGATATGAAAAACTTTTTACAATTCTGTACAACCACAGCTCCAAATTAAATAAGTGGTTTCTGAAACATAATTGGATATGACAAGTCATGTGATGTGCTCTTTACAATGTCTGTGTGGTTGAAATTCAAATGACCTGGAAGTAGGTCAGAGTTTGAGCTAATGTGTACATTCCTGTGCAAAACTCAGATAGGATTTGTGAGCTGAGCACTGGCTTTCAAATAGCTTAAAAATGGCTTGTCAACAACAGTCAGTGATCAGATCTGCAATGGTACAGTCAGTGAAGGACAGTTGGTGAAAGACAGTCAGCAAATCAGACCAGGCCTCAATCAAAAGCATAGACATATGTACCATGATAATGCATATGTCTGCAATGATTATTCTACATACAATTCCACAACAGAAGTCAACCCTATATCTCCTCTCTTTGTTCACTGTGTTTTAAAATTACTACTATTGCATGCAATCAGTCAGCAATCAATTTCAGTTGTGTGTGCTTCACACATGCACACATATTGTCCTACCATATCACTTGATTTCCTTACTGGCAACAAAAACACTTCAAAACTTTGCAGATTCACTTGCAACAAATCATTTTGTACAATCAAACTATTGGTCTCTTATTAGCCACAACAATGAACATTAATTTTTAATATGTAAATACATGTATCTGACTACAAATGTTAGTGTCATATTTAGCTTAGTCTTCTTCCTTTTCTGTGAAGATTATTTCTTTGCTTTGTTTATAATCTTGTATTGTATTTGTGGACATGACACTCGGATTTTATTTTTCCTCCTAAAATCTGGGTAGACTAACTCCACAATGTAAATAAAATAATGAACTCTGAACATGTATTTAAATTTTTGACAAGATACAATTTGCATCGAATTGCTTTGTAGATAAATTAATCATTTGTATTAACTTTAAGAATGTTTTTATCTAAAGCTGTGGTTAGTATTTTATAAATTTTTTTTATGGTCCTTCTTTGGAATGGATATTTGCTGTACAAAAATTTTATTCTTGTGGAAATTAAAAAAAGGATTAAAGTAATCCCTAAAACATTTAGTTTCAATTGATATTAGATTAACAAAAAAAGAAAAAGAAAAAAAAACAATTGTTAATTTTATTAATAGTCCAAAATTTAATTCTGTGATCTAATTTTAAAGATAGTATATATGAACATCAAAATAATAAACCAATTAACCTTACTTTCTTGTTTAGTAATTAAAAATTGATTACTTGCATATATAAGTAATGAACTCCAATCTTTTTAAATATGAAAGCTACAAATTGTTAGGCTGGGTCAAAAAAATCTCATGGCTGCCATATTGTGTCTAACCTATTCATAAAACAAACTCTTGTGTTAGCCCCAATATCCATCCCACAGGAAATGGAACAATATAATATATATCAATTCAAGTAATATTAGATTTGTGAGAAATAAAAAAAGAATTGGTTCTTAAAACTCAGAAAGAAAGCAGAATTTGAAATATACTTTTTAAAATTGTTGCTGTCCAAGCTGGATATTATAAGTTCTTCTTCTTCTATGAGCTGTGTTCTTTCAAAATGTTGGTGATAATGGCTCTCCACAATTTCCTGGTCCTTGTAGCTCTTAATAACTTTTGTCTTTTTGTCATTGTAGGGATGCAATAGGCAATGGTCTCCCTTTTGTTGAGATAATCACGTAAGTCACATGACGGCTGGTGAGTAGTGGCAGGGGATAGAGTGATGAAGACCAGTTGTTATATAGAACTTATGGAAAGGATGTCACTAACCCACAGCGGTAGGTCTTACAGGAAAAAACCACATGGCCTCACCAAGTTCATAGAGAAACCACTGTAGCTCCAGTTTTCCCTTCAGGAAATATTATAAGTATAGTTCCCCACTTTTTTACACACTGTTGTTGCATATATGTCATGATTTCTCTTTCTGTGTGGGACATATATATATATTTTATAATGCTATGTTGTACACAAAATTATATATATATATATATAATTTTGTGTACGACATAGCATTATAAAACTCTCTCTGAGAACAAAGCATGTTTATCATTTGTTTTCCATTCAGCTATTCTGTTCTGTCTGTGAAGTATGGTGCTATTATATCACAGGTATAATAATGCCCATAATGGGGGAAACGTAAATGGAAGAATAAACCTTTCTTCCATAGCACTCTCCTATTATATTGTTTCGTGTAAGACCTATTGCTATTGGCTATGAATGTCCTTCTTCTCCAGCCTCTGTATAACAACTGTTCTTTGTCACTCTATCCCCTGACATCTCTCACTGGCTGTCATGTGACATTTATGACTATCTCAACAAAAGAGAGACAATTGCTTTTTGCATCCCTACACCATCTATCCCATACCCTGCTCTGTCATCTACTCACTCAAGCTCTCCAGGTTTGTGTATTGCTTTCCTCTATCAATCTGTCCTGTTAGTATCAAATTTTCTATGCCCTCCTTTCTCATTATGTCCCAGAAATCTCAACTGTCTCTTTCTGATATTAAGTATAAGTGTTCTTTTTGTTGCCATTGTCTCTAGAACTTTGTCATTGTTTGCATGTTCGGTCCATGCTATTCTCAGCATCCTCCTACAGAACCACATTTCTGTTGCTTCAAATATCTTTTTCATCTGTGAGGAGATTGTCTAGTATTCACTGCCATATTAGAGGACTGATACTATATAACAGATCAGTACTCTTTTCTTTGTAACAATATTTTTCTGTTTCTTAATATTTTGCTGAGCTTTTGGAAGGCATCTTTCGCTATCCCAATGCATCTTCATATTTCCATGTCGCACTCATCATCCTCTGTTAATACACTTCCCAGATATCTAACGTGTTGTACCTGTTTGATTTTGGTATCTCTAATTTGCATGTTGGACTGTTCCTTTTGCTAACAACCATGCATTCAGTCTTTTTGCAATTGATGTTTAGTCTTTTCTTCTTGCTTTCCTTTGCCATCCACTGTAGGAGTATTTGTAGTTTCTTTTCTACATCTGCTATCAACACTGTGTCATCTGCATATCTTATGTTGTTAAGATTGTGGCTGCCAATAATGAATCCTAGTAGCTAATGCTACCTTGAATCCATGGAGTCAGAATTAACAAGAATCTCATAAGCCATTATTACTGCATTGAGTTTGATTTTCACTGGATGCTCTATATTTGTGGCCTTGTGACCAATTTAGTTGATTAAGTATGGCGACAAGATGACAGAGGTTTAAAAATCAAAGCTTTTCTTATTTTAGATGAATTGCATTCACAGGTTGAAAAGTTCCATCTACCTGATCACTTTTTAATATATCTGTTAAAAAAAATTGGCATATATTATGTCAGATTTTATTATACAAAGTCAATGTTAACATAATAACATTAGTAATAAATAACATTAAACATAAGTATTAAATAATGTTTGTATTAAATAATTATGATAATACTTGTATTAAATTTGTATTAAACTATTGTCGTGGATTCCGCGTGAAAAATCGGTTTCCAATAAATGACAAACGCAAGTATTTAAGCTTAGAAATTAAATGTATTTACAGAAAATACAAAAGGTAATGCTGTTAGTAAAATCCAGGAACGCCGGTTAGTATTAATCAAAGATCGCTATATACAGTGTCAAAGTAAACTTCCTTAGAGTCGGGCATCCTTGTAACTGATTTCTAACGTCAACTCAATCACAGTGTCTATGTACTTTCCACTCTCTTTCTCCACCCTGTTCCTCTACCTGTTCCTCTGCTATCAGACATCATGACTGACTGACTGTGGCTATTTTATGGCAGCAGGACGAGTCCATTTATATCAGAAAAGGGTGGACCCCATAATACCCCCCTCCTTAGATCCCTTTTTTGGGGGGGAGTTAATATTTTTGTCTCTTGTGGTTGATGATTAGTGGTTTGACAAATTTCCTTTTCCTGCTTGACCTTCTCATTACTGTATTGTTTTCTTGCAGTCTTTGTATCTCGAATGCCTCAAAGATTGTATCCATAGCATTGTCATTATCTGTGGTTGACGAGCTTGATTCCTCAATTCGTCTTTTCTGTAGCTGGTCGATATGTCTTTTGTGTGTGAGCTTTTTGCCTTTTATGGTATACATTAGATTCCCGATTCTATTGATTATTGTACCAGGCTCCCAGTACGACATATTGTTTCTAAAATTTTTGAAATAAACCCGTTCTCCAGGTTTGAATGATCTCTTTGGCACCATCGGTGTATATTGATTTTTGCTCTTGCTTGGCAACAATTTATCAAACACCGATCTTATTTTCCGCGCAAACATCAACTCTGCTGGAGAAAGACCCGATGGTGTGTTTGCGTTGGGTGTTATCCTATATACTTGTAGAAATTTCTGTAGAGCTTTTGTCATCGGTACGTCCTCTGCTTTTTTTAGTGCTCTTTTCAATGTGTCGACAAATCTCTCGGCTTGTCCATTTGACCTCGGGTGGTATGGCGCTATCTTAATATGTTTTACTTGGTACATCTCGCAAAATTCTTTAAAATCACTGGATGTAAACTGTGTGCCATTATTGCTTACTACGCAATCTGCGACACCAAATGTAGCAAATAGTTCAATTAAACAATTTATGGTGTTTTCCGTTGTTGGGTGCTTGAATCTGGCAACCTCTGGCCATTTGCTAAAACTATCTATTGCTATTAGGTAATAATAACCTTCAATGGGTCCTGCGTAGTCCACGTGTATTCTGGACCACGGTCTGTCGACTTTAGGCCATGGCTTTTGTATAGAGGGTGGTGCCTTTGCCGCAGCAGCACAGCGTTTGCAACTTTCCACCATTTGCGTGATATCATCGTCCATGTTTGGCCAGTATACAAAACTTCTCATGAGTGATTTCATCCAGTTTTTTCCGGGATGTCCCAAGTGGAAATCTTTTAAGATCCTTCTTCGTAGTGACTTTGGTATTACAACTCTCTCGTTATACAACAATATGTTGTCACAGATTGAGAAACTGTCTGCTAAATTCTTTACTTTCTCTTCCATTTTTTTCTTGGTATCCTGGATAAACTCATCTCTTTCTGCTTCTCGTCTTATTTCTAGCAGCGTTACAGGTAGTTCCTTTATTGTGCTGCATAGTAACTTGCTGATTTCATCTTCTGCTTGTAATGTGGCAATTACAGACTCTTCTAATGGTTCGCTTTTTGCAGGTATTAATCGCGATAGTCTGTCAGCATGATTTTCTTTGATGGTAAGAATTGCAGTTTAAAATTATAGTTCAGTAACACAGTTACCCATCTTAAAAGTCTGTTCGTTGTATAGACTGGTAGGCCTTTTTCAAACCAAATATCGTAAGGAGTGGTTTGTGGTCCGTTTGAAGTGTGAACTCTCTCCCATATATATCTGTGAAAAGGAGTCACTGCAAAAATTATGCCTAATGCCTCCTTTTCAATCTGTGAATAGTTTCTTTCCGCCGGTAATAATGATCTAGATGCGTGTGCAACGGGTTTGTTTGTACCGTTCGGCATCTTGTGTAAAATACACGCACCTACCCCATGTGAGCTCGCATCACTTGCAATAATTATTTCGAGTTCTGGATCAAAATGTGTCAGTGTTAGCTCTGAAGTTAATTTCTGTATTATTTCCTTGAACGCTTTTTTACAGTCCTCTGTCCAATTCCAATTATGTTCCTTTTTTAGTAACTCATTTAATGGAGCCCTCAGTTTATGCATATTATCAATAAATTCACCATAGTAGTTAGCTAGGCCCAGGAAACTTTGCAGTTCTGCAATATTTTTTGGTTCCGGCATATTTTTAATTGCCGATGCCCTCTCTGGGTCCGGTTTCCTGCCATTTTCATTTATTATCTGACCTAAATATTTAATTTCCTTTAGGAAAAAATCACTTTTCTCCTTTTACTTTGAAGCCGAAGTCCTGAAGTCTTCTAAAAACTTTTTATGTGTGACGTGTGCTCTTCAACATTGTCGCTCTTAATTAGGATATCATCCAGATAAGCGGTCGCGAAATTCTGGCCCATGAGCATTGTGTCTATCGTTTGCTGAAAAATTTCAGGTGCAACTTTTATTCCGAATGGTAGTCTGTTGAACTTGTACAACCCTTTGTGCGTATTAATGCAAAGGATTTTCGAACTCTCTTCTTGTGCTGGGATTTGTAGATAAGCCTCACTAAGATCTATTTTTGAAAATAACTTACCACCGTTGAGCTTTGTAAATATCTCCTCTGGGCTCGGTAGTGGATAATGGTGGTCCTTTATTGTCTTGTCGAGTCCCGTCGAAAAATCTGCGCATACGCGAATTTCTCCTGACTTCTTTTTTACGTAAACCACCGGCGCATCCCACTCACTAAACTCTGCTTTAGATAAAATCCCAGTTTGTTCAAGTCTCTCCAATTCTTTGTCTATTTTTTCTATAGTAGCAAATGGTACATTTCGCTTCTTTCTGAAAATTGGTTGGACGTTTTCTTTTAATTCTATTTTGGCCTTAAATTTATTGCATCGTCCCAACCCACTTGAAAATACCTCAGGAAATTGCTTGTGTAATTCTTCCTTCAATTTTATGGTATCTGATGGTTCAACCACTAACTTTTTGCAAAACGAGTTGATAGGTAGGTCCCAAACGTTGAATTTCTGCATCCAGTCGATACCTACTAAATTTTCAGTATCTTTCATGACGTATATCTTAAGTTTTTTTGTTTTGCCGTGAAATTTAACATTCACTATTATTTCTCCCTCAAATTTTATTCGTTTGCCTGTAACCGACTTGGCAATTTTTTTGAGTATGTAACATCATAGGTCTGTTGAGTTTTTTCCATGTCTGTAAATTGATTATCGTGAGGTCGGAACCCGAATCCAGTTGTAATTTAATCTTTTTGTTTAAAATTTCCAATTCTACATATTTCCTTACATTGGTGTTGTCATCATTATTCATTCTTGTAGATCTTATTCTATTAGTATCTTTTCTATTTCTACATTGGGATGCCTTGTAGCCTTTTTTTCCACATTCATGACAGTTTTTATATCTGAAGCGGCAATCCTTGTTCCAATGTAATCCTCCACATCGATAACATGCTGATGGAGGGGGCTTATATTTGTTTCGATATCCGTCATAATTTGTCCTGTGTGTTGTATTTTTTCTCTTATAATATTTTATTTTTCTTTCCGGGGAGGGTGAGAATCTTTTTTCATTGTCGTAAAATTTTAGTTTTCTTTCTGGGGAGGGTGAAGAACGTAGACTTATTTAACTTACGTATATGAGAAACAGCTGATTCTTCAATGTCCATTGCGTCTTTCTTTATGCTTAAACATCTCTGGCAATCTTCTAATAATTGCTGTAATGTTAGACCCGGTTCATTTTGTAATTTTGCAAGCATTCTTCTACGCATTTCACTATCTTTTGTAGAAACTAGCCCTTGAACAAAGATGAGACATTTAAAATTTTCCGGTGTTAATTCCGCTAGTTTGAAGTCGTCACAATAATGTTTATTTACGATTGCGGCAAACGTGGAATAATCCTCATTATCGCCCAGGTTAAGGCATTTCCACCTCCTATGGAAGAGTGATGTTTTGGGGCTGAAGAGTTCTTTAAGACATATCACTGCTTCGTCAAATTTTAATTCGTTCGTCTTTTTTGGCAAGATATAATCCACGAACTTTGTATATTCTTCAGTTCCTAATTTTCTAAGCAATAGACGTAGCTTTTTTGCTTCTGTCCAATTTTAACAGTCTAAAGATGTCTTCATGTCTTCTGAAGTAATCTCCAAAATTTTTGTCCTCATCTAGAGAATATTTGAAAATCTCTATGGTATTCCACACTGCGTCTTGCGAAAATGTTGCTTCTTTTTCAATATCTAATTGCTTGCTGCCCGCTACTTTCAATATTAGTTCCTGGAGCTCTTTTTGTCTATCTTGATTTTCCTTTTGCATTTGTAATATTTGCTTTTACCATTTTTCTTGTAGCTGTAACTGTTGATCATTTTGGTATTTCTGCATTTGTAATTGTTGCTCATTTTGGTGCTTTATCAGTTCTACCAACATATTTTTAAAATCTTCCATGATAACTCAATTTTATGTATTTTTTACTCCTCGAAATTGATTGTCGCTAATCTGTTATTGAACGACGAGGGAAGGATTTTTCTTCTGTTGATTAGTTTTTCCGTGTGTGTTCGCCAAGTTGTTTGCTGTTAGACATACGAAAAGTTTTTCTTTCCGTGTGTTTCGAATCCTCGTTCGTCAAGTTGTTGTGGGTTATCCGCGTGAGTTTCGAATCCTCGTTCACTAAGTTGTGGATTCCGCGTGAAAAATCGGTCTCCAATAAATGACAAACGCAAGTATTTAAGCTAAGAAATTAAATGTATTTACAGAAAATACAAAAGGTAATGCCGTTAGTAAAATCCAGGAACGCCGGTTAGTATTAATCAAAGATCGCTATATACAGCCTCGAAGTAAACTTCCTTAGAGTCGGGTGTCCTTGTAACTGACTTCTAACGTCAACTCAATCACAGTGTCTATGTACTTTCCACTCTCTTTCTCCACCTGTTCCTCTGCTATCAGACATCATGACTGACTGACTGTGGCTATTTCATGGCAGCAGGACGAGTCCATTTATATCAGAAAAGGTTGGACCCCATAATAATTATCATTTGTATTAAATACATAGAATTAATTAAAAACATAGATTTTAAAATTTCAAATAAAGTTAAAGATATAGTTAAGATATAAAGATAAGTCAGAAAAGATATAGTTAAGATATTTTATAGTGAAGAAATAGTTAAGATATTTCAACATAGTATATTAAATTATCATTTGTACTAAATACTTATTAAATAATTGTAGTAAATAATTATGAAATATTAGTATTAAATAACATTAAACATTAAATAAAATTAGTATTAAATAAACAATTGAAATAACCAATTTTAATGATATTGAAATAAATCTTACCTCATTTATATATGATTACATTGACTTATATATATATATATATATATATATATATATATATATATATATATGTAATATTGTCATCCACAGACTGACTGTTTCACTGTATCACAGCTTATCAGTGTGGCTAGACATCCAATTGTCTCAAGCCAGGATTGAAACCCAACTGATTTGGCATCAGATGGAGATTTTTCTCCTAACCTAATTTTTCTCTTAGCAAAGAGGAAGGTGAATTTTTATGTATTTATTTTGAATAAACATACCAGTGACTCAGAGGTCTCAATTCATGCAAGAGCTTTGCATTATCAGCAGTAGCAGTCACTGTTTACAAATTCATGCTTTCTCTCTAAAGTGCTCAACCGAAATTTATTTTTCAGGGTTGTATATATATATATATATATATATATATATATATATTGAGCAACTGGATAGGTACACTTCCTGTTAGATGGAGGAAAAGAGAAGAGAGAGTTTTTTTTTTTTTGAAAGCATGTGTCTTGAAAGACACTAGTAAGCTGCTGCTGTTGCTACTATGTGTCATCTCTATGGATGATTGGAAATTTTCTCACTAACCAAAGATAATCTAAATTTCTATGTTAAATGCTGATTTGGACATTCCAAAACCAATATCCTATCTCAAAACTGAGCAAGCTGCCTTTCTTGAAAGCAGAAAGTCTTAATCAAGAAAATGCTAAATCTCAACACTAGCATGTGTGTTAAGATTTTATTTTATCACTTTAATAACATGGTCTCCATCTATGACAATTCTGTAGTTCCATATGAAGCAATATTTATAAATAGCAATGAGGTATCTGTGCTATTTGAAAAACTTTTAACAAAATGGTATAGAACAAAAGCACAGTGCAAGACACACTAAAATTTTGTAAAAGATTTATTCAGAGGGTCCATGTGTCTACATTTGAGACAGAAAAGTATTACTTGCATTAATGGCTATAAGGAAATGTTCTATGTGAAAGAAAAGGAATAATTTTTCTGTTGGCAGCATGTGTTTTATATAGATGCCACTGCTGCTGCTGACTTCTACTGTATTTTTTCTATGGACACATGATCTGAATCATATCCTATTATAATTGTGCTTGTCCTTCCATTCATTAGTTCGCATGACCATTACGCCCTGCCAATACCTCATAAATAATGGACTATTCTGTTTTGATCACATGGAAAGAAGGGAAAAGATACTACTTAGTTTTGGTGAGAAAATGAAAGAAAGAAAGAAAGAATGAAGGGAAGATAGAGGTGGGGAGATAGAATCAGATTAAGCTGATAAGAATAGATACTACACTTTAATCTTAACCAAAAGGCCGTTTATTTACTTGACCCCCCCCCCCCCCCACTGAGTCAGGTTGTGACACAAGGTCGTTTTTTAACATGGGGACTAAGTGTTTTCACTCGGGCCGCTGGTCCAAGTTGGTCTTAGCTGGTCATAGCTTGTCCAAGCTGGTCATAGCTGGTCCAGACCTGAGCCGGTCCAAGCTAGTCATAGCCGGGATCGAATCTTAACCAAAAGGCCGGGAGGCAATTGTATTTTCTTGCTGCCCCATGCTGGTAGGACACAAGGTCAGTTTAATGTGGGGAGCTTGATCATGTGTGCCAGGGTATGTCCAAAAATATCCCAGCCCCAGAGGTACTGTTACAGACAGCTGTTTCCTGTGACTGGGCACCTCTCAATAATATTTCCAGTTGCATTCTATCTGAACACAAAGACACAACTGTGAGTTGGAATGTAGTTTATCTGCCTGAGGACAGATACTACACTTTGATCCCAGCCAAAATGTTGAGAACAGTCATTTTTCAGACTCACAGTATCAAATGACAGAAACCAAGTAAGGCTATCACACAAATATTCAGTTGCCATAAATAAAACAACATTACTTGCTAAATTATTTTAAAATTATTATTAAGAGAAATGTACGTAAAACAAGGATTTGGCTAGTAGATTATTATTGTGGTATATGTGTGGAGTTATCCCACTTACTTTCCTAAAAAACACCACTAGAGGACACTCCTTCAGCCTGTAAATAGGCAGTAACGTTCTCTGTCATCCTCTTTCTCCTATTTCACTCAGGGATAGTAGGAGGTAGGTTGAACGAGGAAAATGCTTTCACCATTGCGGAATGTACATGCACACATACACCTTTCACTTTATTTTCTCTAGGACCTTCTCCTACACAAAACCACGCACACAAACAATTCATTAGTTAAAATGTTTTCTTCTTTCATGTTCATTGTTTTGTAACATGTAACAGTTTCTTATTGTCTATGTATACCTTTGTTTCATTAATACATATATTTGTTTATATATATATAGTTTGTTTGTTACCTTACATTTTATTACCCAGACTCACACCATTTTTGTTGTGGGATAAATATACTGGAGACACCCGACCAGCATACTCCACAACATACGTACTGAGTTAGTATAGGTTTGTGAAAGCTTGAGGGTGTGGGATGAAGATTTGGCCATGTCAAAATATTTAACATGTCTACGAAGAAAAAGAAGAAAGCTGATAAAGTGCAATAAAAAAACATTAACTTCATGAATTGTTGATGTGGTTTTGCAAAGAATATTTTGAGTTAGATTTCTTCTTTTGAAGACAAAGTTTTCATGCTGCCAGAAACAGACGACTTCTATGAACTGAGTAGTAGACATAAAATCCATACAATAGAAATAAGTAAAACTCTATTTCAAAATGTATTAACTGAAGAGTATAAAGTTTCTAATAGCTTAATAAATACCTAAAGGTTGAAACTTTGATATATATTTTAAATGCTGTGTCAAATTTTATCTTTCTCAGTAAATTGTAATTAAATTTTTAAGTTGATATTCACTTAATAGGAATAGCATATTTTATTGATAATTTTTTTTAAAAGAGGTTTTTGTTTTGCCTGTAATTGATTAGTTAATAGAATATATACTAGTAATATATCTGCTATAATTTGAATTTGTATAATTTATTAATTTTACCAAATTTTAATTTATATACATTTTTAGTTCGCTTTACAAACACTACAAAGTTTATGCAATACATTCACATTACATTACAATGATGCATTTTTCTTGGAAGTGTGGAACTCTGTTAAAAACAGATTTAAGTAATATTGCTAAAACTCAAAATTGACTCATTTTTTGTGCACAAAATCAGCTCCAGTTTGAATTTCCACATTTGAATATAATAACCAATCAACAATGTTATTTTTAAAGGCACTAAAGCCTTTGAAAAACTAAACGACCATGTTTGTTGTCTGCTATGAAATTTATAGGATCACTCCAGAAAATGATCAACAATATTTTTCCTCCTAAAAAATAGATATTTAAAAATTGGGAAAAATATTTATTAACCAATAAACTTCTGCGTTTAGTAAAATATAAACTTTTAAATTTCTGGAGTCTATTTTTCTGTAAAAATGCAATCACTTAAATTAACAAAGTTAGTTTTTCAGTTTTTCCATAAACCTAGCCTGGGTCGGTTACTCATTGTTGCAGAGAAGATGAATTCTCAAACCTTTTGTATAATTTATTATGTAACATTTCAGAAATTTTATTTGATTAACTTCTTACAAAGCCTAGAGATTTTAAAGTAAATTAAGCACACTTGAAACATACAAACTATTATCAACAAAAATATTAAGTAGTAGTATAATACAGGTATTGTTTACTGACTGCTTTCTGCTACTGTTGATACATGCATTTATAAAACAATATAAATACGTGACTCTTTTGTTTAGTATGCACTTTATGCTTTTCTATCACACTAATGTAAGTGATTCAGTTGTATTGTAAAGAAAGACAAACAAAAGTATTTTTGTGTGAATTTGTTTCACAGGGATCTTTGTAATTCATTTCTTTCAATTTGAAAGTAAACAAATACTCAATATTAAAATTTATTTAAATTTGTAGAACTGTTTGGAGATGATTTATTTCTTTGCTTTTTCACACATTTATTCTGCTACATAAGGATAGTTTCTTTTTAATCATTTCACTCAAAGCAAGGCAATAATGCCACTAGGATGCAAAGGGTTACAGGAAGTGAAAGAGAATGAGAAGACTTTACTGAAGAGAAAGGACAATAAGAGAACAGGATTTTGAACAATCTGCATGCAGTGTGAAAGACCTGCATAAACGGTAAATATACAGTTGAATCTGCCTGGTTGAGCATGTGAAAAAGGCAATAATTTGATACTGCTTGCAAATTGAAAATTTTAGAAGAGCCTTAGATGAACAGGTTTAAGCATTGAAAGTCCTAACCTTTGTCTGCTTGCCTGTTTGCACATTATATGCTTGCTTTAGAGTGACAGCAAGCAAGTTTTGTTTGCAGTTGTTAGTATTCTTCAGAGTGATGCACAAAACTTGATATTTGGTAAAGTTGACTTAGTTCAACAAATAAGTTTGTAAGTAGGCTTGGTGTTGAAGTATCTTCTTAGGGTACAATTATATATATTTTTTTTACCAGCAAATCACAGGTATTTATCCAATTTTATTTATGCAACATTTTTTTTTTTTTTTTGATACACTGTATTGGACAAGAAAAGCAAGTTCACACTCATGACTTGTTTTAAACTTCAAAACTGAATTGGGCAAAATATTGTTATTTTTATTACTTCACTTTGTACATGCCGGATTTTGAATACTGATTTTTGTACAGTGATTTTCTCAGTGCAGCTTACATATGGCACAAGGCTGAAAGTATGGAGCACCCAGTGAGAATCAAATTCACTACTCAGTCGTAATTGATGTATTGAGACAAGCTTGCTAATTACATCATGTCGAAGTGCCCACTGATTTTTCTACATGCAAAATGAATACTGATTTACATGGTAAGCAATATTTCTCTACTTTGAATAATCTTTCCACCCTTATTTTCCTTTTTTAAATTTTGTGATAGAGTAAGCTAAGTGTCCTCTTGCTTGAAAGCCAGAAAACTCAATACACAGTAGCAAACGTTTTTTTTTTTTTTTTTTTAAAGTACAGGAAACATTTGAATACACGAAATGAATATATTCATTCTGTGCTGTGTACAGATGTTTCCTATATATATATATAATATCCATCCTCACTAGGTGCCTCATTCTTACGACGTACCATATCTATGTTCCTCTTATTATGGCCACATAAGCTTTTCATTTTTAATATAGAATTTGTGTGGAGAGCGCCCTCTGCAGTACAACAGTAATCTGTATGAAGGGCAGATAACTAAGAAATTCTGACTCAACAGCTATGACAACAAAAAGCCGCAGTGGAAGAAGGAAGGCTTCCATCACTTAACTCGTGCGGGAGTAGTTTTTTACCATTTATTCGCGGCTGCTCTTTCCTCCTGGGGGGGAATTTTAATTAGTAATCGGTGTCAGGATATATGAGGTACGTCAATATCTCTTTTCCAAATTGTTTTAATTTATTACCTTCGTTAACTCTTGCTTTTTTTCACGCTTTCATGAGGGTGGTGTTGAGGTAATCAAGAGCACCTGTCATCACGTGACATTCACAAATCTCCTATGCAACACTCTTTCTTAATTATTTTATTGAAATATTTCTTTTATTGCTTTTTAATTGTCCTGAATGGATTGTTTTTCTTTCTTTCATCTGGATCTAACTATATATATACGCATCATCACTCCCTTTTTGGATCAACGAATTGATAACAGGCCTGACGCTGACACATGATGACAATTCTATGGGAAAAAAATGAATTTTAAATTTTTACTATCATCATTGCTTCCTTTATTGTGTAAAAACAACTATTTTATTTGGTTTTAATAGTTTTAGGTTTTCTCTATCTTTCTATGCTTCGTTTTCCTCTAAGTGGTACTTAAATCTGTTGACGAGTGCTACATACGGTTTTCTTGTGAATGTGGTGTGTAAATGAATTAAAGTTCTTTCTTTCTCACTTTGACCATCAAATTTACAAAGTGCTAAATTTTATCGTTTTAAATTTCCTTTATCCTCTGTTTTTCTTACTGGGTCCAAATACGCATATTAACGTTCTTGAGTCAAAATCCATCAAGAATGAAATTTTTTTTATTTTATTTACTTTTGTTTTTGGTCCATTACAAACTTCCAAATTTAAAAAAATAAATGAAATCTGTCCCAAAGAAAACTATAAATTCTATATTTTATTAAATTTTAATTCTTTGTAATCTAAAGAAGTAACTAATGCTCTTTTTTTTTTTTTAACTTTTGTCGCGTACTATTTTTCTCGCATGAAATCTGATTTTTAATACGATCTTTGAAAAATTCCCTCCTAATTTAAATTCCTTCTTTTTTCTCTTTCGTTTTCCCTTTTTTATTTATCAGAAAAGGCTATAAAAACTTCGATTTCGTGATTAAGTATTTCGATCATCTAGACATTTTTCTCTTTCAACATTGATCCCTAATAAACCTGTGATCTATTCATTTCCAATCTGTTGTATCATCGTACGTCATTACTGCCTGTCGGCATGCTTACTTTTTTTTTTTTTTTTTTTTTTTAAACCATAAAGTGTAGAATGTGTAAAATATTGCCCAATTTTAATTATGGAATCTTTAATTTTGTAGGTATTTGTTTTTACTTTAAAAATTTATTCCTTAAAAATCTTTCTAGTTTGTTCGCAAATTCCTTTTTCCTCCCAGTCCCTACATTCAACAATTATCCTTTCTCATGCTTTGTTGAGCTCGCATCAATTTTTGTGATTTTCTCTTAGGGCACAACCGCTTTGTTTGTGCATTTTTTTCATCTTCTAGCTGTTAGGGAGTCCTCTAAACAACTAACGCCTGTTCTCTTTTTAAATTAAAGCGGATATAACTGAGACATTTTTTTAAAAAATAATTGTCTACCATCAGATTATTAAATGTTGCTTGATGGGCCAATGGCTAGGAGTTTCTTGATCAAATATTTTAAAAAGAAAAAAAAAAAGTCCATACATAGCTGTCTTGTTCATATTTTTATTGTGCAAATAACTGCTACTGTTGCATTTTTATTGCTTACGATCAAAATGTTATTTATTTATTTATTTTTTACATAAAGTAAAGTGAATTAGTAATGTGGGAAATGTAAAAAAAAAAAAAAAAAACTAAATACAATTTCAGTTATTTCTGCGCCTATGGCCGTCTGTCGTGTGAATTGCAAGAAATTAATATTTTATTTATTACTCCTAAAATTAGGAAAGAAATTCTTTTTTTTTTTTTTTCTCTTTGTACTTTTTTCAATCTTGCTGTGGGAGAAGCAAGAGAGAAAGAGAAAGAAAAAAAACGAATTTTTCTAAAATAATAATAGTAAAAAAAAGTGCTACCCAAATCAATATTTATTTTTCTGGAAAAATTTTGCCCTTTAAAGGTGGGATAATGTGAATGAGATTGAGAACTTTGTAGATTTGGATGGCAAGTGTCCGCTATCGGTTCTTGTCTTCACGCAAGTTGATGCTTTTATGACGTTTCGATCGTAACGCCCAATTTTCCATCAATTAGTGTTGAGTTGTTGAAGAAAGTAAAAAGTAGTTAAATCATTCTAATTATTTAGAATCATAAAAGTGAAAGTAAATACCATCTGATTATTTTATTAAGCAATTTTTAAAAAACTTTTTTTTTTTGGTCATTAACTTTGCTGGAGGAAGATGTTTAAAAATTGAACATTTAAAAAATTCGTGTTAATTTTTTTTATATTTTTTCAGTTTTTACATTATGATTACAATCTCCGTGACTTAAAAAAAAAAAAATTGACAGTTTTTTAATACAATTTAATATTTTCTTAAATTGCCTTTCTTTTCATATGCGAAAATGAATTTGAAAACCTTTCTGTTGTGTTGTGAAAATGAATTTGAAAACCCTTCTGTTGTGCTTTCTGTCGCACTGTTGAGTGTTTGTTGAATGAATATCAATTCAACTGTTCACCCTTTGTTTTACTTTTGTTTGAAGTGATTTCTTATTTTACAGTGTTTTTATATTAATCCTTTTTAATTTGAACTACTTTTTAAGAATACTAAGACACAGACTGAAATATTTTAGTGGTAGTAGGTTATCAAGAAACTTTTAATTTTTCATCTAAAAAAAAAAAAAAATCGCGCGAGTACGCGACAAGTCGAGGAGCGACTTCCCGCTCTTAAATTTTAAAATGAAAAACCTTGTATGGTACGTAAAATTCTTCTTCGTTTGTAATGTAGTAATTAATATCCGCGGTTGTTTGAGGGAATACTGCTTTCTTTAGCATTTTAAAAATTGTTGTTTTTTTTTTTGTTTTTTCATGTGAACAAAGTTTATTTCTATCTTCAGTGTGGTAACGGTGTTGTCTAGTTTTAAAAAAATATTGTTCCTTCCATGAGGCTCTTGAAAGTATTTTCGCAGTTTAGGTACTGGTTTCACAATGCATCGATTGAGTTCGATCCTCGTTGTTCCTATGTGGCTTATGCCAGAATTGTCTTTTTATTGCCAATAGAAATGAGACGGCATTTTTCTTTTTTCAGTATCAAAAACCCAGTCAGGGTGGGTCCTTCTTAGTCATTTGCAAGCCAGTAATAAGTCTTCTTATTTAAGAAATTTCGTCTCCTGTTTTCAGTTTTCATCTAGAATGTATTGTAGTAAGTACGATTAACGCCATTTATTCGTAGCGTTGTTTAAAAAATGATTTGTCAGAGTCTCTAGACTCAAGAGAAAGATAAACTGAAACTCTGAAAAGCATCTTATAAAAAAAAAAAAATCATGTAATTTGCTAAAATTGGAGATTTATTTCTGCTGAAAAAAAAAGAACTGGTTTTAGAAAAATAACAAGTGGACTCTGTTACAACATCATTTTTTTTCTCTCTCAAGTCCTAGCACGCGTCTGCTTGTCACTGGAGTAATTTCCTTCCTTGCCCTGGCTTCTCTTGTTTCTCCTTTCATGTTCTTTCATTTCACTCTCCACTCTTCTACATTTTCACACCCTTTTTTCTCTGCATCCCGTCCTTCTCCTAATCCTTACTATTTTATTAAGGTTTTTGTTTTTTGGTCTCGCCCTATACACTTTCGACTTTACGCTTGTTATTGGAGAACGTAGGCTTCTCTTTTTTTTTTTTTTTTTTTTTTTTCTTTCCTTCTGAATAATTTCTTTTTCAATGAACTTGGTTTCTCTTTGCCCTCAACCGTTTCTTAATTCCCCATTTTGTACAAACAAACCAACCAAATTATGCATGAAGAAAAGATGTGTATGGCATCATTATGTATGACGCACGCACACATCATTGGACCAATTTTATTTCTTCAGTTTTACTTTTTTTAATCCCTTAGGTAAGATGAGACAGCGCTCAAAGAAAACAAAGATACTTCGTTAGTCACATTTCATTATTAGTGCATGGACAAAAAAAATCCATTTTTTTCCTCAATAATTTTTATTATTTTCAAATATAAAGAAAAGATGCTGAGAAGTTATCGACCCAATTCTGTTCTGACTTCTGATCCTAAAATCAGATGTTGGATCAGACTCTGGGAAGTGTTGAACTTTTCAGCAATCTTGTGTGGGTGTTCAGTTAATTGATTTTTTTTTTTTTTTTTTTTAACCCAACATTGCCTTACTCTTTTACACGTATTTTCAGATTAGGCATCAATTTTTTCCTCCCTCAAAACAAAAGTGAAACCAGCCTAGAGATTAAAAATCTTAAAAGAAATGTGCCTCGCAGTTGAAATCAAGCTGGCATTTTCTTTTTAAAATCTACGAAATCACTTTTCTGACCATGCCATGAGAATTCATTACAGCAAACAAAGCAAGGCTCAATTAGGAAATGCACATCTCTTGTTAGGACATTTTGAAGTTTATATCTGCAGTAGTTAAACGATTTTTTTAAAAATCCAAAATTATTTCATATTTTTAGAAATAATGGTTACATGGACTTTAGTAGATATCCTTTTTCTTTTTTTTTTTTTTTTTTTTTTTTTTAAATCATGGTAATAATATTTAATGTCTACCGGGCAAGTGGATGAAAGTCAAAACAAAAAAATATAACGCGAATCGAACCTGTATTCGTTTTAACTCCAACCTCAGAACTTTTAAGACAAATGCGCTTTTCCAATTAAGCTACGAGAAGTTGGTACAGCAAAGCAAGGCTCAGTTATCCTACATAGGAAATGTGCATCTCTCGTTGGGGTATTTTGAAGTTTATATTTGCACTCAAAATGTAAACAAAGTAATTTTTAGGCAATTAATGAACCTTTTTAAATCCCATATAAAAAATCTTATATTAATTTTATGAATTAAATCTATTTGAGTTTTTAAAAATTCTATATGCAATTTTTTTACAAGTATCAAAACAAAATGAACTTTGTGACTGCATCGGTATATATATTTTTTTATTTTGCTATGACATAGCAAAATATGGACAAAAACATATATAGCAGCTATGTTGTGTCTGAAATAACCATTTTTTTGTCCTTCGTGTGATACAAAAAACAACATTTAGTGTACCATATGTGGAGAGAAAAAAACCCTACATAAACTACTGTTTTGGTAGGCCAGTCTGCTAGTCATCCCTCTCTGACAATAATGCTGGACAATTTTTTCAGATGAAGAGACTTTAGGCAATAAAGATGTGATTCTTCAGAAGAATACTGATAATGCTATGGACAGTATGTGAGCAATGATGGAGTTTTAAGGAAAATAGAAACAAAAAGGATACTTAGAATAAGAAAGAGACTGTTGGCATTTTTTTGGAAAAAAAGAGGAAAGTGGGTTTGGAGAATTTGACATTCACAAGACATCTCGAGGAGAGCTACTTATCTAACGAGTTTGTGTAAAAATAGATAGCAAAACATTGAACTGGAAGAATAGAAAAAGACTGTTTAAACTTTAAAGGTTATAAAGTTTAAAAAGTTTTAAAAGGATAGGAAGTTGTTGAGAGCCACGATCGTCTATGTTCTAGGATAGGACATGTAGAAGGCTTAATCCATCCAATCTTATCCTGATGAAAGCAGATGTTATTAAAAAAATGTAGTGGAAATTTTTGAAGAATAACGTTAGAATAGATGGCACATTATTGATAACATAAAACTAAAAGCAACATTTTTAGATTCAAATTATATAGTCATTGTCTATTTATAGGTGTTCAACTCACTTTAAAAAATGTTTCTATGCTGTAGTAGTGTATACTAAACATAGCAACAAAATGGTTTGTAAGATTAACATGACTAGCATTTTTATTCGTACATAACATTTTTCAAATTTACTTTTATTTTTTTTTATGAATCAAATTTTTTATAGTGGAGATTTATTGAAATTTGCATGTACAGGGAATTTTATTTTTTTATTTTTTTTGTAAGAGTTTGAAATTTGTATTCTAGTATTCATTATTTTTAGTTACACTACCACAGTAAGTACTACCTTGATTATCTGGACATATTGGAACATGGTCTTAAAAATGTTCGGATAATTCAAACAAAATTCTGGATAATTGTTGAATACCTATTGAAAAAGAATAAAGAAAAAAATCATTTTCTGGAATAAATTCAACATTTTCAAACACTCTGTTCAGGGTTTTTCAGTTTATTTTTTCACGAAAAAAATGTGTCACTTTTTGTTTTCTTCACGTTTTTCTGCCGCTTTCTCGAAGCGAGATTAAAGTAGTAATTATTTGTAAGGGTCGCTTTTGGTTAAAAACACGACTAATTTCAGCATTTTTCAAACCATCATTGCTTCGTTATTTGAAATAGGACATTGGGGTTGTTTCACTTCAACAAGAGCAATTGCTGCAATAGCATATCAATATCATTTTCCTCCTATTCAACTTTTTCTGGCACGGCTCAACAATAATAACTTGGTCCCGATGATAATTCAAATGTACACTATCATATTCTAATATGAAAATGAGGAAATTAACAAGAATTTAACTGATTTTATCAGTGTTTATTGCATATGGTTTTAAATTCTCAAAATGTGTATCTGAAATATTTAAAATATGTTTAGTTCAAATAAATGGAAAATGTTCCAATGATTTAAATTTTTTTCTACGTTTCATGTCTTTTTTAATCGAATTCTGGAAAATCAAGGAAGTATTGTATCGATTTTCAGTGTTTCACCTTCAGCTTTTTAATTTTTATCAAACAGGAATAATTGTAGTAATTTATCTTTTTGTTCATTCAGTTCTACAAAAAAAAAAAAAAAAAAAATAAAAAAACTACTTTTTCTTTTTTCTCCTCTTCAGCTTTCTGAATGAATGGCATTCATTCATTCATTTATTTTTTAGATAGGCTAATCCACTTGATAAAACAAAAGGCATACGAGCACAGTACTAGATTAATTTAGTTGAATGGTCTTTGTACTTGTTTTATTTCACAGTAAAAATATTTGCTTAACTGGACTTTGGCTTGAATTTTAGCTACCGCGTCATAGTTGTCCATTGACAATTTTTACCCCTGAATCAGAGCCGGGCAAATCATGGCATGCTGGTTGCATGCAGCCTGCCTACTGATTTCATACATACTGCAAGAGTACAACAAACATTTCATTTTTTTTTTTTTTTTTTTTTTTTTTTTTTTTTTTTTTGTAAGGTCCATTAAAAAAAAAAGAAATTTGGTATATTTTTGCACGAAATAGTATATAACAAAATTTGGTATATTTTCTTTTAAATTAATTATATAAATATAAATTATATAAATTTAATATTTAAAAAAAAAAAAATTTAGTATTTTTGCACAAAATAGTAATTCAAAATGGGGTTGGAGAAAAACGGAGAACAAAGACGGGAGTCATACATTTATTTTATATTTTCACTAACAAATGAAAAAATAGCTTTTGGTTTAACAGAACTTAATACTAATAGGCAATCTGTATTGGTTAGAGTAAACTGAATCCTGATCATGGAAAACTTTCTCAGTTACACAAATATCATTAATAGTAAGGTATGTCTTAGTTAAATATGAAACTAATTTCTCATTCGTTTGTGCAGTCTGTTCATGAAATATGTCAACTAACCAAATAAATGTACAAAACATGCGCATACATAATTGTTATTTACACTGTTGTGATGTCTCCTATTTTGTGCAGGACTGACAGTGATATGGCTCTCCATGAAAAAAGTTAACACAACTCTGGGAAACCATATTTACAGTTATCATAACTTTCATTTAAGGATATTAACAAATTTTTAAGTGCAGAAAACTATTATAAAATCATTTGCAATGCGATATATAGTTTACAATACATCAAGAGACATTTTAGAAAGGCAGCAAAAAATTGGTTTCTTATTTTAGTTATGTAAGTTGGCACTAGATGAATCGACTATAGTCGGTATCATCAAGTCAATACAAATGATCTTTTCCTTAGCTGCATAGTATGTGCTTTGCCAGGGTTATATACAGTTTTGAATTCGGAGTTTTTCGTCTTCTAAACCAATTGCCACCCAAGGTTATAGAACCCAGTCTGTCCTGCTATTTGCTAAGGAGAGAAGAGATGGATTCATACCTTTTCTCAAGGGTATTAGCACATAAGTGAATGTAATGATCTCGATTGGATTTTGAACTTGGATCTCCAATTCCTAAATGCACTATTAATACAAAAGCATTTCTTAGATATGCGAATCATGTCAATTCTCTAAGGAATATCCTAAAAGATTTGTTTATTAGGCTGGTACAAAAATGATTGTTGTATTTTAGCTCTCAACTTTAGAGTATTTCAATAAAATTCACTCTAGCAATTGAAATCTATATATTTTTGCCAACAGTAAACAAGTCTATTCTGGTAGTATGGAATTGTGGAGTTCTAGAACCAATGAGTTCTTTGAAAACATTTTGGGCTGCTGTATAATTATTGAAGGATGTTTGTCAAGTCACTCTACAAGTGCTACTGGTACCTTTTTAACCTAATATTACTTGTCACATGGTCAGGTCATTGGTGACTAAACCAGTTCCCTCATCAGGCTTTTTTGGTGAAGAGGGTGTCTAGACACTCAGCAGAATTAAAAAGAAGACCTGTCGATGGACAGATGAACCTTTTTGTAGGTGCTACTGGCCTTGTAGCACAATGAGGTAGACAGGAATCTATAGCTATGCATGTAACAAGCGTGGTGATGCCATGGCATTGCTGGGTGGAGGGCTTCCTCAACTAATGTCAACAGCCAGAGTAGAATCCATCTCTTCTCCCCTGCAGCTATGGGTTAATTAGTTGGACTTGTATCAGTAAATCACTATTATCTCAAAGAAATTTGTACAATTTAAAAAATATTTTCTGGCTTTGAATAATCTGCAAAAAAAAAACAAAAGATACAATCTGCCAGGTCTACTTGTCCAAGCATGAATGAATGCCGATCTCTGAGTTTCAATCCAGATGTGGAGGGAACTGGTCAGGTTCTCAGCTGTGCAATGACTCTATGGCCACATCCAGTCGCGAAGTTGATATTGATGAGTGATGTTGAGTTGCTTATTCTGTTTCTGTTGAACCAGTTGCAGAAGAATTGGTCTTTTTTGACTGACCAATGTTGGCATTACAGTTTTTTATGCATATTGCAGATTTTCTGGCAGTACATTTCTTTTGTGGTGTTCCTGGCAGGATTCAAAATGTTGTAGTGAATGAGTCCATTTTCCAATTGGGAAACACTGACCATAGCCTTCATTTGATACAGCTTTGGTTTGTCAAAATCTCAGCAGTATAGAATCATTATTTATTTATTTTTTTGTGACAATGCAATAAAAAATATATCATTTTGTGGTGCAAAAAGACATATGGAGCAGATTTTATTCTGGCATCTTTTTTTCCATTCAGCTTGTTTCCATTTGTTGAGTATTTTTTTTTCTTTTCAAATATTGAATAACAACAAAGAATGAAGACAGTAGTCTGCATGTAAATAATGAATCATCAAAGTTTAAAATAACAAAAACTGCAGTTATTTTTACACCAGCAAAAACTTGTATAAAAATAACAAAAACTGATATTAAAAACTTTGTACCCAGCTTCCATGCAATGTTTAAAGAGTCTTGGTCAACAAGAAAGAGTCAAAGTTGAAAATTTTGTGTGGGTTTATAGAAGGATGCTGACAATCTGTCAGCATCCTTCTATAAACCAACATCCAAAAGTGACTTGACCCAAAGAGTTGTGAATTCAATAGCTGACTACAGCAGAGGTGAACAAAAACTTGTAGACTCATGAACTGAACATCAATGAAATTCTGGGGGAAAATGGAAACAAAAATGACATTTCTACTTAGAAAGAGACGGTTGAAATTCCTAGGGCATGTAATGAAGAAAGAGAGCTTGGAGAATTTGACACTCACAGGGTATACTGAAGGCAAGAGGGACAGAGGAAAGCAGTGCATAAACTAACAATCTTGCATAAATGGTAGCCAGAACCAGGATTAGGAGAAATAGAAAAAAAGCAAAACTAACTTAGGACAGGAAGTTGTGGAGAGCCATGAACGGTTATATTCCAATGGGACATGGTACATAGAAGATATGTGTAAAGTTTCTTGAACTTGCCAATAAGAGAAATTCTTTTAGAGCAAAAAGTGTAAGTAGTCTGGAATTCTTGTCTGTCTCTGGTAAAAATAAAAAGGACAGCAATTAATTTTCATTACTAAGATGCATTCATTGTAAATTGGCTTAAATTGTTTGTTCTGTGTTTTTTTTTTTTCATTAATTTAGCAGTGTGAAGTTGGACTTAATTGTTTTTGGCTTCTTAATGATATTTACTTAGCTATTGGTGCAGTGATGAATTTTAGTCCCAAGTTAAATAATTTAAAAAAAAAAAAAATTTATTTAATTCTTTCACCTTAAGATGATAATGTCACTAAGACTGAGAGTGAAAGAAAAGGAGAGGATATTGAGGAGAAAGAATAATAAAAGAACAGTATTCAGGAATACTGATGAAAATTGATGTTGCATTTAAGCTTTTGAAGATTGTAGGTGGCAGAGAAGCAAGAAACTGGAAGAGAGTTCCACAGGCGAGAAGTGGGAGAAAAGAAATTATTAGATTAGAAATTATGGTTACATTAAGCTGTTTCAGCATTAAAATAATGAGACCAATCTAGTACTACTATGCTTAAATTCATGTGAATGAGATAGCAGGGAGGAAAGCTCATTAAAATAATTGCCATGAAAATATTTATAGAAAAGGCACAGTGAAGCCATGTCATGGCAGTGGGAAGTGACCGAAGTAGAGATGCCAGGTCAAAACTAATAACGTTACAAACCCTTCTTTGGATTTTGACAAGAATCTCAAGATATATAGCAGGAGCACCAGGCCTGATGTGGTAGCAATATTCAATGCACAAAAGAATGGTAAATTTTTAAATGTGCAAGATGTATTCTATTACTAACAGTGAATTTTTTTTTGTGTTTGTTAATACATATGGTCACATCACATACAGTATGCATATATAAAAATATTTGTATGTATGTACATGTGTAATTATGTATATACTGTGTGTTTATGTGTGTGTGTATATATATATATGTATATGTAATTTTCTTTTTTTAACAATTTCTTCTTCATTTCTTCAACAGTCCTTTCATTCTTTTATTTTTCTCATATTCTTTGGAAGATTGTTTAGACCAAGCTAATGGCTTTTTATGTTTTCTCCACGTTAATAGGTATTGTTGGCTGGTTGAATTTGTTTATCAGCATATCAACCTCTATCGGTTATTTAATGCCAAAATCTAAATACCTTTCCCAAGGGTATTAGCATGTAAGTGAATGTAATGGATTCGACTGGAATTCAAACTCGGCTCTCTGATTCCTCAATCCAAGACTCTCTCTCATCTATATATATATATATATATATATATATATATATATATATATAATCTTCGTAATTTCTTTCTCAGTACTTGAACTGTCCTTTTATTTTTCTCTTTTTATGGATGCCATGTTCTTTGGAAGCTTGTTTAGACCAAGCTAATGGCTTTTTAGGCTTCCACTGCATGAATAAGAGTTCACTTTTTGAATAATAAGAATTATGTCACAGAGGGGTGATCATCAGGATTTTAGAGATGCTTAGCTGGGGTCATACCCAAAAAATGGTTGGGAAGCACTGGTCTAGCCCAATACAGTGAACCAACTTTCCTAGCAGCATACCTTAGCAATTGATTCAATATAATCTTTTTTGCTTCATGTCAGTGGAAAACGTATATGAAATTCTGGATTTCACTGAACACTGACTTCAGCACCGATACAAAATATATGGTTTTGAGGAGCCTGGGACCACATCTTAATTGCTGTTGTCCTCAAGGAGACGTGGCCCAGTGGATAAAAGCATTAGTGAAATAATCCAAAAGTGACTTGACCCAAAGAGTTGTGATTTCAATACCTGGCTACAGTGGAGGTGAACAAAAACATGGAGAATTGAGTTATTAAAGGGAAATAACTGAAACTGAGATATCAAGAAAAGGCATGGCACCTGGAACTAGAATGATCTACTTTGGTGGACTAAATAAAGGGTTTGGTTTGAAATTCCAACATATATCACTTGAAGAAGTTGGGAGTGTACAATGGACAAAACATTGTGGATATGACAATAAAAATGAGGACAACAGTTCGAACAATGTAAGTAGTGTCAACATGGATAGCTTGGTCACAGAAAAAAACAATACTGTTATTTTTTAATCAGTTGTTTTCTACTTGTTGCTCTCATAATGCAAACATGATTATATTCTTCAGCCTTGACTGTTTTGTCTGAAATGAAGACAAAAATATGTAGTCATTTTTGCTATGATTTAATAAAAATAAAGTACTGTATAACTCGTTTTGATATCAATATGCTAAGAATATATTAATATTTCTTCTACAGCATTGGATTTAATTTCTATGCACACAAGGGTGAATTGATTTGATAAGTCTAACCTAACACCTTGTTATTAAATGAATTTTGATTTGAAATTTTCTCTTTATAATGCTTCACAGATATTAATACTCACCATTTAAATGTATTTTCTTTTAAATATTATTACACATATATTTTTTATTTTTTTACATTTTCAATCAGTTCAAGAACAAACTGCATGAATATAATAATAAAAATACTATTGAGATAGCTTTTTACTATGTCATCTGTTTTCATTTGGACTGGTTTAGGTTTAAAGAAAAAGTAATGTAGAAAAGTTTTCAGGTTTTTCTTCTTTTATGTTTTTGCTATTTTAAGAATTCTTGCAATAATTTTTGACTATTAATGATTTTATTTTTTTTTTTTTAACTTCTGAATTCCCAGTTCATTTCTAAACTAAAACACATTTCCAATTGATTTGCATTATATAGACATAAGTCTTATTTTCAGTCATACTTGCATTAATTTCTATCCATAATAACTCTGCTTTCTTGTGATATTCTTGGTGGCACATTACTTCAGATTGCAAGTTATAGTTACAAAAAGCAAAAATCCGCAACAAACCAACCGACTTGATTCTATCCGATCTCCCTCCAGGTTTTCTTTATTCACCATTCTTCAACAAGGATGGTTGTTCCTAGTGCATATCCTAGTTTATATATACGTCTATAGTTATTGCCTCAGCCACAAAATAGGCTTGCTTTTATCCATCCTGAACTGCTGAATGTTTATGGATTTCTTTTCGAATAATACACTCAATATGTAGTTACATTTACTGCTGATCAGTAAGTCCAGTGTGTTTTGTGTTCTTACTTCAGCTCCTTCCCCTGATCTCTCAATAGAAATTGGTCAGCATTTTCCTTTTAGTGCTTTGCCAAAAAGGAGGCTTCCTCTTGTTGTTTATTGCATCAATCACTACTGGATCATCATTAAACATACTAAGAGTTTTTATCTTTACTTAAAGATGTCTCATGCTGATGAAAGGAGCTGAAATAGTTGAATCTCCTTCATGTGGCATGATATATTATTGACCAGTCACTCTGCTTATCCCAAATTTGGATATACATTTGTTTTGGGAGATCTTTATTCACCCAATTTTATGCATCTCATGGGTTCTGGAATGCTCTTCAGTTGAATCTTGTACAACTTGATTGAATTAACCAATGCAGATTTTATGTGTTATATTAATAAACTGCTTCCTATACATAATACCACTTCCTTGCAACAATCCCTTTCATAGCCCTTTGATATTTTGATTCCATTTCCTGATGGGGGTGTGCACATTGAAAGCATGCGTGAACATCACATCTCCCAACAAAATGCTTTGAACATCCTGCTAGAGAATTATGTTGTTAGTAAGGAGCTTGTGTGGTGGTGGGTCTCTCTTATAAAACAATCTCCAGCTGATGCATGACCTCTCATGGAATATGCCCCGTACAAATGCCTGTTAAATTAAGAACAATGTTGAATCATGATCCATCAGAGTTAAAGTTGTAACCAAAATATCATACTGAATAAATATCTATTCCCAGTCTATGCCATTTTCTTTGTACTTCTGATTTCCCCTACTGCCATTGCACTTATGTTTGATGTATTGATTGGAGTTCAACATGTTTGATAACCACTAGCTTAGCAGTGGCCTCTGTGTAGAAGGGCTGATTCTTTGCACAAAGAGGTTCACTTCCTTTCGGGATGACCACTGCACTGATAGATTTTTATTATCTGGGAGCTGTGTGACAGGTGTATTTATTTTTTTTTTTTTTACAATGAACCATCTTTGCAACATCCTGATTAGTTTATCCACTTGGTTCTGTCTAAATTTTATGTTGTGAGGGAGAATATTTCCCCACAAGTTTGGACTTGCTCGTTGGACAAAAGACATAAAAATACATCAAGAGTAGTAGCAGCAGTAGCCTTTACTGAAAAGTCATTTACAGCTAAACATTCTCTTCCCTGGTTTCTATTCTACATTGTTTCCCTGTACCTGTTGTTAAACTAGTTCCAGTTTTCTACTGTTTTTGATAACTCCGTTACAACACTTTACAAATGTCATGTCATGGAAAAAATATTCCTTGAACATGCTGATCTATCTTATCAACATTTTGCTTGCAACCTTGGTATTTACTCTTGACTTTCCTGTCAGGTTGTCAGAAATCCATAGATTTTCTTTTCTTAATACTAGAATTCACCCAAGACAAAGCTTAAAAAGAGTCACTCAAAGTAGAACATTACTGTTAAAATGGTAGTGATGAATGAATGGCTAGATAATAAATAGGTTAAGGTTGCAGAGAAAACATCCACATGTCCCATGAAATGGCAGCTCTTTAGGAAAAATCTCTCTGTATGGAGATTCCTTCTAACATTTGGAACACTGGGGAAAATGAGGTTGATTTGACTCTATGAAAGTAGTATGACATGTCAAAGTTGTAATGGTCTGAACTGGTGGAAATAATGCATAATGAAGCTCATCTGAGCTTTTGCTATAGAAATAGAATAGTGATGGGCTTGTGGTGTTGCAAACAATCCATTGTCTTCCCACCACTCATCATTACCCTGTTTGGATGCATGATACTTCAACATGCTGTCCCACAATCTCTTTGGCATCTGGTCACTTCTATGACACAATCCATATTTTCTGTTGTCGAACTCTGCACTGAAATCAGGTTTGTTGATCACAATAAGTAGTTCGTGCCTGACTACATGATATATGAATGCCAATTTGATCTCTGATGCCATTCATTTTGATCAAGAGGTTGAAGCACAGTGTCTTTTTCTCCACCACCAGGACATGATAATGACCTGAGCTTCATAGCATGTACAAGTCTCATCATTGATGGTCACCACATGTGCATCCTTTTTTCAGGCCTGGCATGTTGCCTTGTTTGCAATTGATTCCTGAATTATTTAGATCTGTGCACAGTTTTGTATCAACCTGAATCTTGGATCACAGGTAATGGTGTGTCTATATTTTGCCTAAGAAAAAGACTTTAGTATGAGTAATAGTATGATATTTGTCCTCTTTGTCCCTCAGCAATGTTTGGTTTAAAAAGCAATGATTAGAATTTTAATAAAACCCAAACACATGAAAGGGGATTTATACATTTTCTTTATTCTTGAGAACTGACAACAAAAATATTAAACTATTTATTTATTAGATTGAATAGAAAACTTGTTTCCATAATTATTTATAAAATGGTAAATAATAAATATTGCATTGTACAGGATGGTCCGAAAATATTTTCACTGCCTTACCTCTCTTCCAAACTGTAGGAGCTCATGTCAACTGTTTGAAATAGAAAATTATATTATGTAGGGATGACAAGACTTTTGGACAACCCGGTAGTTTGTTTACATATTTTGATAATTTTGTAATTTTTATAAATTTTTGAGTATAAAGGTTTCTTTTCAAATTTATTTCTTTTTATAAAATGTTAAAGAAGAAATATCTCTCACTTGGTTCACCTTTTTTTGATCTTGTAAATAAATCTTGCCGAGTGAGTTAAAAGCATATGCTATAATGTCAGTGTCAGGAGGATAATCATCCTTTTGAAATACCATTTTTTTGGCGAGGGTGCGCACAGAGGTTAAACATTGCCAAAAAATATTACATAGTATTTTTCAATTTTGATTATCCACCTTTAGTCTGATATATATAATTTATATAAATTCTGACATCAGCTTTTTGAAAGTATTCTGTTGTTTACTGCCTATAGAATGGTAATTGTTATATCACTATTTAATCATTAGTGTGAATGAATATTTTGATTATTTGTGTTCAGACTATTGTCCTAAATTTTATCAATCTGGGTAACCTACAGGTTACCTGGATATACACCTGATGAAGGCTGGAGGGCACAGCAGCCAAAATGTTGTGATAACAATAAAAATAGGGACAATAGTCTGAATATAAATAGTGTAAATAATGATAGCTCCTCATCCTAGAAATTCAGGCAGAGGACATTTTGAATAATTTTTTTCTTTTTTATAAATTCTTCCAGAAATGTTAAAGGTTACATTGCTAATACACAAATATCTACCATATTCAGCAGCCTATAAGAAACATTTTAGTTCTTTCTGTTTATTGCAACTCCAGACCCCTTAACCATTGTTAAAGTCTTCTGGTTTGGTTTGTTTTATGGCATATCAACCATAATGGGTTATTTAATGCTGACAAAATTTTTATTGTTGGTAATATCTTTTTTCAAAAATCTATTCCTATTAATTTTTTTTTCTTCAAAAATCTATTTCTGGCAAAGATTTATTTATTTATTTTATTTTTTTTTTTTTTTCAAAAATCTATTTCTGGCAAAAAAATTTTTTTCTTCAAAAATCTATTGCTGGTAATAATTTTCTTTCAAATATGTATTACTAGTAATATTTTTTTCTTTTTTAAAAATGTATAGCTAGTAATATTTTTTTTATTTAAAAATGTATTGCTGGTAATAATTTTTTTACAAAGTATTTCTGGTATTAAAACCTATTTTTACACTTTCATAGTGTTTTGATCTCAGTTTGAAGGTTAACTATTTGCTCATAGCTGGGACCCTAACAGGTGCTACCAACCTGGGTCATGTTGGACCTGGGATCACCTACAATTAAGAGGTGGTTCCACGCTCCTCAAAACCTGATCAGAAGCCTTGCTGTTGGACGTAGTATATCGTCTTACCCAGTACATGGATATAGTTTATCGTCATACCCAGGACGGCAAGTCTTTAGTGGCTGGCTTCCAATCTGTAGTACTAGTGTGTTGTATATTAATTTTATTTATTAGATATTTATTTTAAGCTAGTGAAAAGACTCAATGTTACTTCAAAAGAGATTAAGTTATCAATGATGACAAATAGTAAGAAACTTTTTCTTTTTTTTTTTTTTTTTTTTTCTTCTTCATGATTTCGTTTTCATATCAGACAAATGTGTCCTTGTTGCAAATGTCATTCAGCCAATTACTCTTTAGATGGCGGCATTTGCATTTCTTGAAATCCTTATAGTTGCTGAATCGGCCTTGTTATTTGCATAAAAAGAAATAGGTCAGAAGTGCGCTTGTGGCTACTGACTATATAAGACATTTTATTTTATTTTGTTGTTGCTGTACTGTATGACCATTGCTTTTGTTTGCAGATTTGCTTCAGTTGGTTCTACTTTTACATTATTTCTTTTTGTTTTGGAAGTATGGGTTAGCAGGTAACACACAAAACAAAATCAACAGACTTTTTTTTAGTTAAGTCAATTTTTTTGGAAAAGGCAAGTTCCTATGCTAATCCCATTACCAGATATCCAGACCAAAATATCCCACCACTGGGATGACATTGGTTGGCAGAAGAGCACGTGAAATATACTAGTACTTGGGCAAACCTTTCTACCATTATTATATTAACTGTTCAAGTAGTAGTAGTAGTAGCAAATGATAAATATATAGACAACTTTAACAAGGGATTAATCATTTCTCTTTGTTTCAAATTCTATAGAGAGAAAAACTTTACAAAGACAAAGGAAAACTTTTTTTTTTTTTTTTTTTTTTTTTTGCATCTGAAATGGTGAAGACCAGTGGGACAGGAAGAATGGCAAGTAGCCTACCTGTCAAACTTGTGTCAGTGGATGACAGGACAGGAACTGACAGTGATGGTGAAAAGATAAACTTTGCTAAGGCCTACAAAGATTAGGGAATTGTAGAAAGCCATGATCACCCATGTCTGAAAGGATACCGCATATAGAAGGTTTACAAGGTTCTGGATTAGGATCTCCTGGTAGGCTGTGATACTGATTCCAGTCATGTGAGCAAGCTGCAGGATTATCCATGACCAATTCCAACCATGTATGCAAGTAATAGTTGTTGATGCAGAAATTGAAGTCACCAAGCTGTGTTCAAATTTTGATAAATTTTGTTTTGTTCAGTTTGTGTTAATGAATCCATTTTCCTCCAGCTATGGGTTAACTAGTAGGGCAGACTGAACTCTCTTATATGTAAACAGATAGCAGCACATTAAGTGTTTCTGGAAAGAAAATCAAGACTTGAGTTTAACCGCATTCCATCATCAACAGAACATTAGTTTTGGATGATACAGAATTTGAAATAAAAATTCTATTATTTTTATTATATAAACAACTAATTTCTTTTAAATAAATAACTTCTTAATTCCTGCCAATAGTGATGGGCTTTTAATAAATGGAGCACACACACACACACACACACACACACCTGCCCAACAAATCTTAAACATTTCTTTTAAACTGGTGAATGAAACTCAAATGAAGGTTGGAGAACATAAATTTACATATTTGCATTATATATCTCTAAATATGAAGAAAAATATCTAATTATTGTAACTAATTTTGCTTTAATAAACAAAGTAACAAAAAATATATTTTTGTCAATTTTTAGTCAAAAATAAATCTTGAGTGAACCATTAACAGACAACATTTGTCATGTTTTCTGCTCATCATAAATTAAAGATACAAGGGAAAATTTTAAAAATGATAAACAAACATAGAATATTTAGTCACAACACAATACAGGTAATTGTAAATTAAAATTCTTTTTATAAAGACTTGCCTACCGAATGCTTCTTTGTAGCCTAACGGTAAGGCACGTCAGTGTAAATGACGGTTCCGTATAGGATGCAGGTTCGAATCCTGTCAAAGAACGAATATTTTCTATGAAAATTTCTCGGACATTCAGGCCGGTAAATGTTATTTAATACTGTTCATTATAAACAGAGCATTTACTTAAATACTTGTATCTATAAAAACGTTAAACATAAAAAATGTCTTTAATAAATAAATTGTCGGACTTTGTCCATTTCGTAATATATACATATATGTATATATATTTTATTTTTAAGTTACTATATACCTTTAAATAAAGTTTGAAATATTTTAAAGTTAAATCCAGAGTCAGTTGATTCTAAGACCTGTTCAAGGTTTTACTATTATATATATTGAACATTGAGTGCTGGTGTTAATAAAGTGGTGGTCAATGCAATATAACAGAGCTATAAACTATATATTAACAAATATTTTTTTTTCTTCCTCCCTAATAACAAAACTTGGAGTTTTGTGCTGCTAATGAGGTAAAAAAAAAAAGTATATTTATTAATGTATACAGAGTGTGATGGGTAAATTGCCACCATTTTATATTTTTAATTTTGTGCATGCGTGTTGTTTGTTTTTTATTTTGTTGACTGCACAGTATAGTAGGGTCAGTTGGGCACCACCTGTGAGAAAAAGAGCACCATGATGCAATTGACTCTGTCAAAAATTTGGAAACAGCATTCTGTACTGCTTGGCATTCATACCGGAAACTCCAATACAAACATTTCAGAGTATTTGTGTGTCAATTTGAGGACAGTGCAGAGGATTTGGAAAGATTTGGATGATATATCCAGTCAATGTCATGGTGTTTGGAGTGCTCACTAGTCATGACGACGTTATGCCTCCATACATTTTCTCACATGATCTCAATCTCAACATGGAGACATACATTAATTGGCTTGTGGAGGTAGTGCTGCACTGGGTCAAGAGGGTGGCTGCTGGAAGACCCTATGTTTGGCAACAGGACTCTGCACCATGCCACATGAGCAGGAGAACTGAGTCATGGCTGTGAGACAATTTCTGCATCCACATAACTCCTTACATCTAGCTACTAACTCCCTAGACTGCAACCACCTTTATTATGTGTGGGGTACAATTGAACAAGAAGCCAACAAAACTCCTCGTAATACCAAAGATGAACTAAAGGCAAGGATTATGGTAGTATTCACCAACTTAAACAAGGAGACCGTCCAGAAGAGTTGCAGGAGATTGCAAAAATTGTTTGGAAGCCATAGTTGAAGCCAATGGCGTTTTTTTTTTTTTTTTTTTTTTTTTTTTTAAATAAATTTACTTTTTAGTATTTCAAGATATTTTGCGTAATTTTGATAAATATATCTGTAATGAAGGTAATGCAGAGATATTTCCATTTCACTGATATACTAAACACAACATTTTTAGCATGAAAAGATATTGAGCAAAAAGCTATTTATATAATACTAGGATCAAACAATGAATCATCAATACAATTGAACATCTAAAAAAAATATAAAGGGAACAGATTAATTAAATGGTTCATTGGCATCTATTTTGTAAATTCTTTATCTTCACTTTATTGAATCTGAATACATTGTTTCAAGATTTTTCTTCCATTGCATCTCTATTAAAAATTTCTAACAATTGTCATAATTTTTGATGGCACAGGTTCACTAGTTATGTAGAATTGCATAATTCACTAAAAAAAATAAAAAATAGTCATGACAAAGGAAAACATTAAAATAAAGGATATTAATAAGTAGCAGAAACTGTTGAAATTTCACAGGTGCTGATGCTTATCAGATATACACATAATTAAATGTTATTTTTAATGGATACTCATATTTGAGTAGATGCTCTGTTTTTTATTAAGGGATGCTAGAGAGCTCATATTTTTCTAAAAAAAACTTTCAAATATTCAGGCCAGAAGATGTAAATAAATAAATATACTGTTTAATAATAAAAACAGAGTATCTACACAAATACGAGTAGCCATTTAAAAATAACATTTAAAAAAACAAATTAAAAATAAGTCAGATTTAATCCATTTCCTTTTATATATATATATATATATATATATATATATAGGATGTCTAGCCACACTGAGGAGATGTGATACAGCAAAACAGTATATCTGTGGATAATGAGATATATGTATAAGGAATTACGAACAAAGTAGGAGCTTGCAGTGACATCATGCTTAAACACCAAGCTCCCATCCCTCTGTATGGTCACTGAGGTTAAGTGATGTCGATCCTAGTCAGTATCTAGATGGTGACCACTTGGGAATACCGGGTGCTTTAAAACTTGGATATGTGGGTGGTTTAATAGATAATGTCTCAGAATTGTTAATCAGAAAGTTGAGTTTCAATTTTCATTGGGTTCATTATGTTCACTTATGTGCAAATACTCTTGAGAAAGGTATGAATCCACCTCTTCTCCCCCTCTTGACTAATTAATTAATTAGTAAGCTAAACCATTATTAACCCACCACCACCACCACTAAAAAAAAAGGAAATAATTCTTACAATCTAAAAATATTTCCTGGCTTTAAATAATCTGCAAGGGGTTGATAAGCTGTAAAAAACAAATCAATCAATAACAAAGTAGGGCTATTATGTGCATATTGGATATAAATATGAACAAAATGAATAGAAATAAAGAGAAACACTGGTGACCGAAACTTTATTGTGCTGAATAACAGTTATCAAGTTTGTTCCTGTTTGCAACATATAACAGTTATGCATATCTAGAAAGAAGCAGAACAATTGTATAATTCTTTTCAAATAGTCAATGACTTTGACGAAGATGTTGCTGCTAACTTTATTCCCTTCATTCATTCTTTTTATTAAGCTTTACAAAACTTGTTTGATTTATTTTACTTATTATTGTACTAGGACTTTATATTTTATGATTGATTTTATCCAGTTTTCTGTTTGTAATTGATGAGAATAATTGAAAGCCTTTAACTAACTGTAGCTACTTTTTACATTTTAATCTAACTTGTAAATGGTATTTTCCATAAACCAAACATGTGTGCAATGATAAAGTTTTAGAGAAAATGGAAACAAAAAGGACACTTCTACTTAACATTAAAAATAAATAGTTTTTAAAGTTCTAGGGTACATGAAGAAAGAGGGCTTGGAAAATTTGATACTCACAGGACATAATGAAGGCAAGTGGAACAGATGAAAACACATAATGTACCTAGCAAACTTGTGTAAATGAATGGTGGAACAAGGTTTAGAAGAGATAATGAAAAGACAAAATTTATTAAGAACTACACAGGACAGGAAATTGTGGAGGACCATGATCACCAATGTCTTGAAGAGACATGGCACTTAGATGTGTTGGAAGAATGTGTTAAAAGTTCTGAAACTACACAATCTGTAATACAGACTTGGTAAGACTTGAATATCTCAACTGTGAATTGAACAAAATAAACCATTCTTGAAGTTGAAAGCCACTTTAATCTTATCAACCTGAACTAAATATTATATGCTTTTTACCTTGTATATTCATTTTAGTTGTTAATTATTACACCCTCCTTCAGGCATCTTCCATACTTGATAACCTTTTCAGAATACTGAACTAAGCTCTTTATTTATTCTATGTGGATATCTTGCATCAGTTAATACTATTCACATTTGGCTTGCTTGTTTGTTTTTTTCCTTTGAACCAGAGTGACTATTCTGCTCTACCCAATCCAGGGATTGAACTCTTATCAGGTCACTAGTGCCTTAATTTACTTGGTTCTTGGACAGTTCTCTAGTGTAAAGTCTGTACCCAAATGATGGAATTTTTGAGAAGTTCCCAGATGGTATTCATCTCTTTGCTAGGCCTACTGAGGAGGTTGTCAGAGCCAAATGTGTGTGCTGATACTTTGTCATCATATCTTCCATTGTTGTTCTCTATTTCATTCCATAAGGGTTGACAGCACCCTTTCCTTTCATACATAATCAGCCACGCCTGATTTCAATGGCTTTCTCTTTTGGTTTGCTTTTGTTCTTGTTTTGGGGGGAGTGGCTGATCTCTCCCTTGTATTCCTTGCCACAAATGCATGGGATGGAATATCTCTGAAGAGCTGAACTGCTTTTGAATACTGTCCTGATGTTGTCTGAATTGTAGAACTTCTGAATCTATTCAGATGTACCCCTTGTGTATGACTATGTGGCAGAATTTTGACAGTTGTCCTTGATGTTTTTTATTCCTTCCTATGGAAGCTGATATTATGCTTGCAGGGTAGTTGTTACTTTGTAGGGTGTTTCTAATACTGATCACCCCCTGTTGATATGTGTCTGGGTTACCGCATATAAGTTTGGTCCAATGTTTTAGGTACTGGACAATCCCTTTCTTGATGCTGTATAGATGGTGAGAATTAAGTTCAAGCATTGTTCAGGGAATGTTGGCTTATAACATACAAATATCTTGAACCCATATACTGTGCAATTTTTTTTAGTATATCTAAGAAAGCTAATTGGTCTGCTTCCTTTTTATTTTGAACTAATAGAGCTTGCACATTTTCCAAGTGATGCTAGAATATGAAGGTGTCATCAATATATATCTAAACCACATGGTTGGCTTAAGTGTTTAAGTTCCTGTAGCAAATTACTCAAAGTATTCCATGTATCTGTTTGCCATTACTGAAGATAATGGTGATTCCATAACTATGCCACCTTCCTGTCTGTATATGTTGGAACTAAACTTGAAGTATGTCATCTGCACGCATAATGTCAACATCTGCATCAGATTATCTATAAGGAGATTTATAAGGGATCTGATTCTAATTCAACTCAAACCACACAGCCTCATCTGTATGAGCATGAAATATTTTGGATGACTTACACTAGGATTTTAATGTTTATGCTGTAGTGTTTAATTTTATAGACTCTCGCTTGTGAATCATTGTTCCTAGTCAAGGTAATGGTTGCAGGTGGTTATTTTTTATTAATGATTAAAGGTTTAACAGATTTTGCATAACTTGGCAACTGAAAGAGAGCAATTTTAATTTTTAAGTTCAATATTTGTCTGATTTATTCAGAATAAAAAGTTGGAAATTTTCTTCCTGGACCTTCTTTCATAAAAGCACTGTATCCATTCTTTTCTGATATGTACAGTGTTGAGCAAAAGAGCTACCTAGCTAATATATTTGATTAAATTTTAGATGTGTTTGACATAGTATGTCTGAAAGTATAATCTATGGTCATTCAGGTTGATTATGCATGGGGATGTTAAAAATAGGACAAAATTTACGTGCCATGAAAGGAAAATAGAATTAGATTGATTTATATATTTAGATACATTAACAATTATAATCAATACTTGGTGTAGTTCCAAAAGCTACAACCAGCCTCAACCCGATGTGGGATGGAGGAATATAAATTCTTTCCTCAGGATATCTGCAATGTCTTCATCGGTGAGGAACTGTTATGTTGGAATATTTCACCTTCTGCTATATCTGGTAACAAATACATTTTGCTGCTAACTATTCATCAATATTGGTTTATTTAAAAATTTCTTTCAGTATTGGTTTTGCTGTAGTTCTAAACCATTAAACCCCCACAAGACATTTCTTTTTTGTTTTCATTGTATATTTTGGATTGTTTCTTGCATCAACTGATCTTTTGGGTGTACTCTCTTCTTAATTAGAATATAGTTTGATTTGGTTTTCATCATTAAATTTCATTGTTACGTATTTCTAGTGTTGTATCTATTCCTTTTATTATAATCTATTTGATAAGAGATTATGGCCATATCATGTTGAAACACTAGTTCTCATCTGATCACCAATTTGAGGAGCAAGTAGCCATGGTCAAATGCAAGATAAATAACAGTACTGTCCAACAAACAGAATTGACAAAGTTTGCAATAAGCAATAAAAAGAAAAAGGAACAGAGTAAAAAAAAAAAATAATATAAAGCAAACAATATATACAAGACAAATCAACAGTAATATGGCAAGAAGTTCACAAACTAAGAATTGGTGTTGACGCATAAAAGCAAGTTCGGACAAGTGAATGTAGTGTTCTGACTTAGAGACAAGGCAGATCAGGACTGAGTCAGATGAAACTCTGAACTGGCCTGTTTTATTGGCTAGTAAAAAATCCCCATATGTATTTGTGTGCTTCTGCCAATAAAAAGGGAAGGGAAAGTATTTTGTAGTCATTCCCCATTGGAATTGAAACCAACAAAAGTTAAGCAACATTGAGCCTTGTCAGTAGCTTGATAGGTCACCACTTGGGAATATCAGGTGCTGTAATTGCGGATGTTGTGAACAGCTTGGAATGAGAAATTGGAGAGCTGAGGTCAAATTCCAGTTGAGTTCATTACATACACTTATACGCAAATCCCCTTGGGAAAGGTATGAATACATCCTTTCATTTGCACAGCTATGGGTTAAATAGAGTAGACTAGGTCCTCCTTGGTTGGAAACCAGTCTACTGCAGAAAATAATGGCAGCCTACTGCAGGAATTCTTCCACCAAGCTAATCATGAATCAGAGACATGATTGCCCAAGTGTGTATCACACATAGCACCTAAGGAAGGATTATTTCTATATAGTTTCCTCCTTATTGTATTAGGAACTGACACTTTACTTGTAAATATTAGGTTGGTGCAGAAATAATGTCGTTTTCTCACATAGTAACATATCTGAGAAAACGACATTATTTTTGCACCAACCTAATACTACTTTCATCTATTACTTGATTAACTTTGGAATAGATACTGATAATCTAAGTAGATTTCTTTCGAGTTGATCTAATTTCAATCTTTTTTCCTAACCAAAGTATTCCAAAACACTTTTCTTCTAGGTAACTTAGAGTACATTGATATTGTAGGTACCTTGTCAACTTCACATTGACATGTAGAAAGTTGAGAGGATGAAAACTTTTCACAAAGAAAAAGAAGCAAATAAAGTGTAAATCCAAAGTTTTTATATTTCAGAAATTGTTGAGGTGTTTTACAAAAATTATTGTATTTTTTAGTCCAGTTTTTTATGAAGATGGTTTTTATACAGCAGGAAATAGACTAGACACAGGCAGATTTCTTAATGACTTTGACTAGAACTATTACATCCAGTTGCTACTTGTATTATCATGCAGACTATTGATACATTGTCCTTTGATGTCCACACATTCAGTATAAATAAGAGTTTATACAAAATCTATGTGAATATTTGATAGAAAAATACTCACATCAATTTTAAAATGTGCTACTAGAAGAATCAATTCTTGCCTTCAGTTCATCTTTGTTGTTACAAGGAGTTTTGTTGGTCTCTTGCTCAACTCTGCCCTGCACATAATAATCGTAGGGGGGGGGCTTCTTGTGCTAGTGTGGCATAGTGCAATCCTGTTGTCAGACATAGGGTCTTCCAGCTGCCACACTCTTGTTCCAGAGCAGCACTACCTCCTCAAGGCACTTGATGTAGGCCTCCATGTTGAGTCTTGAGGCCCTGTGGGAAGATGAATAGAGGGATAATGTCACCATCATTAGTGATCAATCCAAACACCTTCGTAATTACCATTAGACTCCTCCAACTCTTTCTGAATCCTCTGCACTGTCCTCAGCTTGGCACCCAAACACTCTGGAATGTTTGTATTGGAACTGACATGAATGTCAAGCAGTACAGCATGCCATTTCCAAATTTCTGGGGGAGTGAATTGCATCATAGTACTCTTATTTTTATTTTTTTCCACAGATGGTGCCCAACTGACCCTGCTATATTGTGCAGTCAACAAAATCAAAAACAACACATATGTGCAAAATTATAAATATAAAATGGTGACATTGCACCCTGTACATGCTTAAAAGTTGAAACTTTGCAGGTTTATAATTTGATGTTTTAAATGCTGAGTAAACTTTTATCTTTCTTTATGAATTATAATTAAATTTTATTTTAATTTGGTATCTAGTAAATACAGATATTTTAACTTTCAGCACTCTACCTTATTCATGAGTATTACATTCTCTTCAACTGCATTCTTCTTCAAGGCTCCTCAACTGCAGTTGCTTCATATTTGATTTCAGTCAAGGTTGCTATAGCAGGATGTGACAACACAACCATGAAATTCAAGCACACTATCATTCAGTGATTGGAGTTGTCTGCAGTGAATGCACAAACTTTTTGATTGGCAACTGAAGTTACCTGCAAAGTGCTAAAGGTTAATAATTTTCAATAAAGATGTTTTTATTTGGCCTGTAATTGATTAATTAATAGAATATGAAAATGTGTTCTCTATAATTTGAATCTGTATAATTTGTTTGTCTTAACAAAGCCTAATTTATATAGATTTTTAAAGTTTTTTTCTTCACAAATTCTACAGATTATATATTTTATATATAAATATTTTCAGGGTTATTGTTCTGATGAGCTTTCCTCTTTGGTCCTTAGACTTTACAAATATAAGTGCAGTACTAGATTGGCAGCTAGATTTCATCAGTTGAAATTGTTGATGTAACCATAATAGAGAAGTTTATAAGTTCTATGCTAACAGTTTCTTTTCTCACACTTCTCGTTTGTTAAACTCTTTCTGGCTTTCCTGTCATCTTTGATCAAATTTAAATGCTTCCCAGTTAACTTTGATCTTCAAACATTTAAATGCAATGTCAATTGTTATCTTCTGTCTTAATTAGTGTTCTTTTATTGTTGTCTCTTAATGATTTTTCTCATATTTTTCATTCTCAGTAACTCCTTGTGCCTTAGTGGCTTTATTGCCTTACTTGGGGTGAAATGATTAAAAAAAACATTCTTTGTCATTTCAATGATCTTTATCATTTTCTTCAAACTCACTCTTCCTATTATGAAATTTAAATAGATAACAATTCAAGTTAAAAGCTCTAAAGTTTATACACTGAGTCTTTTAATATAGTAAGATAATTGTAGATTTTGCAAGAATATGAGATTAGTAGTCAATTGTACTTTATTTAATTAAAATCAAAATGGATTATATTCACAAAATGGGGAAAAAACTTGTGTGGAGTTAAGATTTTCTAGTTGAAGCATTTATTTGTGAAAAAGAAACAGAATTGATTTTCTTTCAGATTGGAGTTCCTTAAGAAGGTAGGATGATATTGTGAATGTAATTGTATTGAAATCTGGAACTTAACCAAATCATATCCAGCAAGTGGCAACCAAATTATCAGATGTCAGGCTGTTGTGGTAAATGCCAATGACACTATTTGATGGCAGAAAATTAGATTCTGCTATGAGTATGTATGGTAATGTATAACGTCACAGTGGCTGGTGGGTCCTATCAAAACAATAGCTGGACAAAAGGACACCCCCCCACACACACACACATACACCCTGTATTTATACCATTAGCTACTTCTTGTTTTGATATGTATTGGAATCTGAAGGTTTATTTGCTGAATGATTGCACCATCTGTGCAATTAGGATGAAACCCACTTCATTTGGTGCAGGAGCGAAAATGACAACCATTTATATAGAATTTTGAAGTTTCGAATTAACAGCCACATTGCTAGTTTTAAGCTTTTAAAATGGGTTATAGTAGGTTGATTTGATGGATAAAGATTGATGTTTAATTAGCTTAGTTTACACAAGGTAAAATAATACTGGAAATTGTAAAAATGAATGACAGGAACTACTGAACTGTGAAGAAATTCCTTGAAGATCTCTAATGAATAGTACAGATCTGATCTCTGTCTCTGTATAGTGAAAAATTATTAAAAATCTTTGTCAGGCTATAAAATTTTGTGGTGTTGTGGCAGTGTGCAAAAAGCACAAAATGTCATGTCTTAAATCAAGTGGTAAAAAATTGTGTGACTCGTAAATAGGCTTCTTTTAAAAGATAAAATTTGAAAGAAAGTAGCAATAGAATAAATGAAAATCCTGGATTTCTTTCTTTCCACCCCATTTCCAATTGTTTTTGGATGTTTACTGGTGAAAACTAACCTCACAGCTTATGATGACAGCTCAGACATACGTTGTTGTATTTATTTTTTAGGGCAAACATAGAAGCACATTTTAAGACAATTTCAGAAAGATGATAATTTTCATGCATGACAATACCCCATAATATTCAGTAAAGGAACATTGTCTAGTTCTTATATCCCTAGGCATGAGCAGTGGAACAAGAACAGTCTACTCCCATAGATTAAATAAAGGGTTCATTTCAGAATTCCCTGTAGGCTACCCGGATTAATATACACCTGAGGAAGGCCGGAGGGCAGAGTGGCTGAAACAGAGAGATAAAAAACAACAAAGATGAGATGGTCTGAATATAGTGTAAATAATGTAAATAACTCCTTATCCCAGAAATTCAGACAAAAATATTCTTGTTTTCCAGAGAATGTTTTTGTTGCTATAATCACTAGTTATCTTCATTTGTTTGTTTGTATTTCAATCTTCCAAAATACAACAGATTCCCAAGAATGGCTGGAAAGTGTAATAACAGAAATAAATGAAGAAAAAAAAATTTTTTTCAGTGAACCAAAATAAAACTTTTTTGTTTTTTCTCTTTCATTAAAGAAGTGTCTTGCCCTTTGAAGATTTATTCACAGAAATATTAATCTATTTTATGACTACACATGAAGTAAAAATAGTCTTTTGACCAGGTCACCAGAATGTAAAGGGCTAATTATTCTAAGTGGCATTAACCCCCCTCTCCAGTGTAGATGTGTGTATATGTTTTTACCAGAACTGTCTTTTTCAGATATGGATGAATAAACAAAGTATTAAGAAACAAGAAAATTTCATAAGAAACAAAGATTTCTGAACACACAAAAATATAATCTTCAAAAAACCCACTACAGATATGTTTATACATCAATCTTGATTCTGTTTATGTCCTAAGTTTGAAATGAATCCAATTATCAACTCCTACACTTTGGTACTTCAAGGTGCCTCAATTTCTTAGTTACTATATTAAAAACAAATAAAAAAAATAAAAAAATTGGCTGAAAATGAAACATTTTTCTCAAAATAATTGGTGGAGAATGCAGTAAAGATTTTTCTATTAGCTTTTGCTAATCTCTGGGGAACACTACCAGTTCCAATAATGGGTTGTAATGGAATTACTGCTTTTTGTGTTTTGGGGCAGAACCTTTGGGTATTCTAAGGTGATATTCTATTAATTTTGATCATGTCTTGTCTAATTGATTTATAAACTTGTGGCTAGTTTAGATATTAAATTCCTCTGCCTAATGTATCTGTTACCAAAAGCTTGAATTTAAAAACTAGTATAAAATGCAGATAATTAAATTTTAAAATTAAAACTGTAAGATACTGAAGGTAATAACAAATAGGTATCTTTTAAAATTCTGTTAACCCATGTGGAGAAAATTATTTATTTTTAGTATAAACTATCTTAAAGGTTTTAGAACTACTCATATATATATATATATATATATATATATATATATATATATATATATATATATAATCTTCATTCAAAACATGTTTCATTGAATAATATAGACATATTGTGTCTATTTTTATACAGATCCTTTCCAGTTCTCTAATCAATTTCATGATGTTAAGATGAAATTCATCAATGAAGGCACTGTAGTTTTTAACCCAAGTACTGTTGATTTTTTTTTTTTTTTTTTTTCCCCCCCCCCCAATCTCCTTTACTGTGGTAAATTACAAAGATGAACTTATTGTAACTGCAATAAAATCTGCATTCCGTTGTGATAGTGATTTTTACAAACACACACTCTATCATTATTTTAAAATTTATCCGTTGTAGTTATGGAATTTTTTTGCAAAATAAGCATTTGAATATAAGGGAGCTGACCAGAAATTTGTAGAAATAGCATTAAATGTTATATGAACTTTCATATGTTGTTGCTATATTCATAATAAATTTGTTGAGCATTGGTTGGTTGATTATGATATAGAGGTCTTTGAGAAGGTTTTGATTATAATTCTTGTGGTGTAGTATATTGGTCTTGTCAACAAGTATTTTTCTGCCTTGTGAGAGTGGACAGGAATGTGTTTTTAGATGTGCAATAGAACTTGTATCTGATATATACACACACTTATTTTTTTTTGTGGTGTCCTTAATCAAAACATCTATTTTTTTACATAATGTTTTTAAAAAGCTTTGCTGTCTAGCAACATCTTTGTCCTTTTTCTAAAAAGCCCAACTACTTTCCTTGCATAATGTTATCTTTATTTTCAAAGTTGGTTTTAGAAATTTTCTTATTTTTTTCCCCTTACCACTCTTTTTGGCCATTAAGTTGTTTTTTTTTCTCTTTCTTTCTCTTTCCATGATTGGTAATCTCCTCTAATCTATTTACCTCTTTACAAATTCATATAATCCTGCACAGCAATGTTCTCATGACATTATTCCCATAAACTAGATTACTCTTTTACTGCCTCATACTATTTTCACTACTGTTCTGTGTAGCTATGAGGTGTGTGTGTGTGTGTATATATATATATTTTTCAGCTTGGTTTATGTATGCCCTGTGGGAGAATTTGTTTTTTTTTCTTTCTCTCGCTTTCTTTCTCTCGCTTTCTTTCTCTCGCTTTCTTTCTCTCGCTTTCTTTCTCTCGCTTTCTTTCTCTCGCTTTCTTTCTCTCGCTTTCTTTCTATAAGTGATATTTTCTTTGTGTCTAACACTGAAGAAACTCGCATTAAATTTTTTTTCCAGTGAATATTATGTAGGCTAAGAAAGAACCTTTTATTGGGAAAGGTTAGCCTGGACAAATATATTAGAAACCTATTTCATAAGAATGAAAATTCAAGGTCAACACAGATATTGGTTAATAAATAATGTACTTAATAAAAAAATTGTTTTCCTTAAATGCTTGCAACAAATATGAACACTTGACCATAAAAAAAATAGCGGACCTACTGAAAAATAAACTTTGGATTTGAATGATGAAAAAGTTGTTAAATAAAGGAATTTATATCTTTCTATTTTTCCTATTTTTCTCTTTTCTTTATCGGATTACCAACATTAGAGTTAATGCAAGTCACAGGTGCCAGCAGCTCTGGTAATTTTGGCTTATGTAAATTGGGAGCTTTACTTATGAAGAATGCTCTTTCCTTTTATTTTGGGCTTGTTAAATCTTTGCTTCTGTCAAGTGTTTTATATTTTGAAGACAAACGAACACACACACACACACTGTCTTATTATTTAAACACTATATTTTAGTGGATATGCATGTTTGAGTAGCCCCTACCTTTTTTTAAAAAAAACAAAAAAACAGTGTAAATTGGATCTACCCACCTGTGCGCATACAAGAGTCTTACAAACCTGCATCCCTCTTTGTCAAGGAAACCACTATGTAGTAGTATTCTGTAGACCACCCGGCCACAGAGAGCTTCATTGTTCAGCAAGGTTCAAATTACCTGAATGACAAGATGTACATTTCTTAAAGAAATGTACATTTTCTCATTCAGATCTTCTCAAAAGCTTGTATTTGATCAAAAGTCCATAAGTGCTAACTTTATTTTTGCATCTGGAATGTAAATAAATTACTCAGGAATTATTGGATTTTATTTTTAATCTGACATGCTATATTTTAGTGGATACATGTGTTTGTGTAGACATACATTTTTATTTAATTTTTTTTTTTTTTGAAAAGTGGAAATATATAGTCACAATAAAAAATATATTAGGTTGGTGGAAAAATAATGACGTAATAATGTTTTTTGACGTTAAAAAATACGTCTAAAAACGACATTATTAAAAAAAAAAGCCCAAAAAATAACTCTATAAAACACTTGGAGAAGCTGTTCTTATTTTTGAGAT